>JANHGN010005819.1:66149-91273 GCA_024605025.1 Megaceryle maxima | reverse complement strand
AATACCTCATTGGTCAGTTTGGGGTCACCTGCCCTGTCCACTCCTCCCTGCAGGTGCAGCCTTTCACTTTCCTGCACTCCCCAACGTGGTGCACAAGATCCCACAGTGGCCTTGGTCTGCATATCAGTCCTTAGTAACTCCAAACACGGGGTGTTATAACTGCTTGCAGCAGACACTGCCTGTGAAAACAGGCTGCTAACTTCAGACAGTGCAGTGAGTTAGAAGTACTGAACTGAAAAGGAAAATCACTGAACAGAAATAGTTCTGTTTTCACTCAAACCAGGACAAGTGTATGCATTAAATCATTATTTCCTTCTCTTCAATCCACTTAGTTCAGCAAATATTATATAGCTTGTTCCATATTTTCTTATTACTAGAAAAGTTATTACAATAAACCTTCCATTTTCCCAATGTGATTAGAGATTCTAGATTTTTTCTTATATTTTTATTAATTTTATGACTGCTTTCAGTTAATATAAATTAGATCTTCAACTGGTGTTAGCCAATATAAACTGATGAAGCTTTGAAGATTTATGCAAGATGAATTTTTAGTTCATCAATTCAATAGATTATATTTAATGGTAACTTAAAATCTGTTGCTTGTGCATCTGAAAATTAATCTGCACACAGCATGGATTGAGTGATCCCCACCTACGCTGGTAGCAAAGGGGCAAGCATGAGTAAATTCACGCACAGCTAATCTGTTAATGAAGACTTGTAATGCTAGAATCCTAAATGGGTATTTCCACTAAGGACCACTCTACATCAAATGAATTAAACCCAGCCCTGCTCTATTGCAAGAATTTATAGGGTGGGTCAGATACAGGTACCTGTTTGACTACGTTCGATCTTACAGCATGATGGTTTTACCATGAGGTCCTACTCTACAATTGATTCTTTTGCTAGTATTCAGTAATAGGAAACCCTGGCTATCAGTTTGTTATGGAAAAGATAGACTAAGTAATTCACTTTCATGGCAGACATTATGCACACATCTATTCTTAAGGCTTAACACAATGTTACATTCTGTTGCTTCTTCTCAGGAAGCTGTAGAGAGCAATGAGGTTGCCCCTCAACCTCCTCTTCTCCAGACTAGACGAACCCAAAGACCTTAGCTGCTCTTCATAGGAGTGGCATTCAGGAATTAGGGATTGTAATTAATCCAGTCTATGCTTCTCTGTTCATACTGAAACAGAAAAGTAAAAAAAACAACCAACCAAACAATCAAAAAAACCCAACAAACCAAACCAAAACAAAACCACAAAAAAACCCAAACCAAATCAAACCAAACCAAAAACTTTAGCATTGAATTGAAAATTAATGTTGAATAAAAAAGATACTTTCTACACAGACTGAGTGAAGAGTATTCACATAGCTTGAGCTCAAAAACTGCTACTTACTGTTGTGATACTGAAACACAGCACATACATTTACATTTAGTGCCTGCTTTAAAAAGAGAAAGACACTACGGTTTTGTGGGCACAATTTATTACAGGCACAAATGCTAATATTTTCATGCTAGTCACAAAATGGTCAGTCAGAGGTCTAGAAGCTGAAACATGTGAACCTGCAATTTAGTGCAGAGATTTGAATAGGAATCCATAATTATTTTCATTTACAAGGTTACTTGTCCTCAAACATCAATTGTTAGCTTGTTTATTAAAGCTTTTGGTAATTTAGACAGTTTTCCCACAAATTGATATATGACTTCATTGTTCAGTGGCCATGGCAACAGAAAATACTACACCATAATATTATAATTTATACTCTTTAATTGTTTTTCTAAACCAAGATCTTTCCAAAATATTTTAATTTGGTGAGGTTAAAACCAAACAAGTGTCAGACTGCACCAGTTTAGCAGTTACGGAAGAGTCTTCATCAAGGTTTCCACTGATGAACCACTAGCAGATATTTTCATATACACATCTATATTTTGATGTTTATATATTCCTCAGCCTAGATCTGTATTTGAATTCACAGCCGTAATTGTCTATTGTACTGAGAAAGGGGCCAATTACAACCCAAGTGGAAATCACAAGTCAGTCAGCACAAAGCTTTCTCTTTATTTGGTTAAATAATCTGTCAGCAGCCTTCTGCATCACCAAAGTCACAGGCACCCATATGACAACAGGGCAGACATGACCAGCAAATGTCACCTGTGTGCTTGTATCCACATGTAGCATCATGTGGGACAAGTCAGCACTGAGAATAAAGATTATTCTATTAGCTTTACAGGAGAAGGCTGACAGCATACAAATGAAGGGATCAGTAAGATGAATGACTACTGTGATTAAGCATACTCCCACCTGCACCTCTGGAGAAATGACGAATCAACATTTTGTTCATTCCTTGTTGAGGAATCAAGAAGGTGCATACCACCTTGACATCTGCATGAATTTATGCAGGAAAGGAAGAGATGATAGGGGAAATAGTGTGCTCAATTGTGCTGTTTTCCTATACTATTTCATAGAGGTTTATCAAAGGAAGCAAAGTCTGGCCCTGTTGGAGGTAGTGCCATCAGAGGGAAAGAACACCTTTGAGGGTGACAGCCAAGAGCAGTGGGTTGGTAGAAATTGTTCTATAAGCATATGTTCAAATGTGTACATATAAGTATAGATGAGGTATTACAAAGGCCTTATATTATGAGATGATAACACTTGCCATTACCATAAGCTGATTTGTCAGCTGGAGAGCCAAGGGGTCATCAGCAAATCTCACTCACTTTTAACAGCCTCATATGGCCAGGGCAAAAGTCTAATGAAGAATGGAGACTAACAGTGGACTACTGAGGCCTGAATGAAGTCATGCTACTGCTGAGTGCTGATGTGCTGGACATGTTAGAGCTTCCATATGAACTGGTGTCAAAGGCAGCCAAGTGGTACACCACAACTGATATTGATAATGCATTTTTCTCAACCACTTTGGCAGCAAAGTGCAGGCCACAGTTTGCTTTCACTTGGAGAGGTGTCAATTACATCCAGAATCAACTGCCCTAGGGGTAGAAAAACAGCCCCACCATTTGCCATGGACTGATCCAATCTCTACTGGAACAGGGTGAAGCTCCAGAACACCTGCAATATATTGATTACACCACTGTATGAGCCAACATGGCCAAAGAAGTTTTTAAAAAAGGGAAGAAAATAGTTCAAGCCCTTCTGAAGGCTAGTTTTGACATAAAACAAAGTAAGGACCTGCACAGGAGATTCAGTTTTTAGGAACGAAATAGCATGATGGGTGTCATAGCAATGGTATTACAGTAAGAAACATACAAATCAATGAGTCATGGACTTTGATGAAACTGAGTGAGGGGCAGCAGTGATGGAACTTGACCTGGCTTCATCAACAGGCACCCAGCAACTTCCTCAAGATCAACATCTTCAACCTGCAGACTGTAAGCATGGACCATGCCAGATACACCAGCCTTGAGCTCTGGATGCAGAATGCAAGAACGCAACACCATCTCTCCTTCCCCAAAAGACTGTTACAACAGATGGAGCCCCAAAGTCTTGGATTAAATTAATTCAACAGACAAGTTAGATCTGTGTATATTTATATAGATATAGGACAGAAAAAGTAGTGGTAAACAGTTGGAAAGTGTAGGATCTGAGCATGATGTTGATAGTATATACTAAGGGGTGGCTAACATCCTGGGTTCAGATAGGGTAGGGTTAATATTCACAAGAGCTGGGACAGGCCACAGCTGGGATAGCCAAACCAAGCCAGACAAGGGAATATTTGATACCATACTGACATCAAGCCCAGTATATAAGTGAGGGTCTGGCAAGGGGAAGTGCACACATTTTGGCGGGGTGGGCAGCAGGTTCTGGGCAGTGAGCAGTTGCTTCATACATCACTCATTTTATTTATCATTTCATTAGTATTATTTTTTTTACTGTTGTTTCTTCTCTCTTTGTGTGGTTCTACTAAACTATCCTTATCTCAACCCACAGGGTTTTACTTTTTTCACCTGATTCTCCTTCCCATCTTACCAGAGGGGAGGAAAATAATGAGTGGCCGCTCGGTCCTTAGTTTCCAGCTGGTCCCAAACCACAACACTGATTAAGACCTGTCTTATAAGAAGCCAGATGTTAGTGCAAAATGCAAATAAAACACACTGATATCCAGGATTTCCTCTGGAATACACAATGCTGGGTGGCTGCTAGACTGTCCATTTTCATACACCAGGATTTTGTATCCGGGGAGAGGCTTGTGTGATGTGGTGGGAATCTAACACTTGCAGATCTTTCAGATTACTGGTTCAAACCAGTATTTCCACAAGCTGTTACATTTTTTTTTGTAACTGCAGCTAATTTGCACTCACAAAGGACAAATATCCTCTCCTGCCTCTGAAACATCAAAGTCAGGCTGGTAATGAGATAGTGGTGAGCAAAGCTGTAACTGATTGCTTAAAACTAAGGGTAGCGATAATGGCAAGGTGTAATGAGCTGACTGGTAATTATCCTGAAATACATTCAGTCCTAGGAGATCAGCAGCGTGTACAACAAACAGCCAAACCCCAACAGGCACCCACCAGAGCTCTTTATTCAGAGAGACCACAGACAACTTAGGGAGACTGAGTCATTACTTTTTTTTTCAGATTGGTTCATACTTTGAAAAATATCCCACTCTCAGAGGACCCCCCCCTAAAATCAATGTGGTGCACAGCTCAAGCTAGTAGCTTCTGTCACACCATCAAGAGAGGGAACATGAAGAATGCTGGAGTATTCAGATGGTCACATGGTGGCACTGAGGACAGCAGTGGTAGAAGTCCAGGCAGCACAGCAGACAGTCCCTGAGGAAAAAGATGAATGAAAGGAGAAGGCACAAGGAGTTGCAGGAACTCATGAAAAATCAACTTGGTATTCACTCCAGAAGCGTTAGCTGTTGGATGTTTCTTTCCAGGATATGAGCTGTAAACAAGACACAGTAGTCTGCAAAGGTTTGACCAGTTCCAACCAACAACACAGCTGCTTTAGGGCCCACAGGTAAAGAAAAAGCAGGTGGACAATTGTAACAAGAGCTTCTGAAAAAAACATCATATTGGGGTTTTTAGGCTCTTTTCATGGTCGTTCCTTTTCAGGTTCAGTTCAGGACTCCGCTAAAGCATATGTGATACACTGACTTCTGTAAGTTTGTCAATATCATTTGTTCTGATGCTCAATGGATGAAATATTCAGTATTGTTGGACCTGCCAATGTCAGCAATAGGCAACAGTTCTGAGCACAGCAGAAACCTTTATTGTGCAAATTATCAGTTTTTCTATAACAAGCCCTGCCCTTCAGGTGACCGGTTCAGACTCTTCCATCCCTTTTTAAGATATCCTTGCCACCTTAAAATTCCCATTATTTGCTTTAGTTGTTTCTGAGTATGTTGAGCATCACCATAAATGCCAAAATCTGTCATTGTAGTTGCCATAGACTGAACTTTTCAATTGAAGTTCACAGCCACCTTAATAATAGTTGGCCCAACTCCTTCAAATTTCTTGGACATGAAGCTGTGATATCTGGGAATGTCAGTACCCCTCCACTCTCAGAGATGCTTCCTCAGAAGTTACTAAATAGTTTCACGGATTTCTTAGTCTTGTGCATTTAAGTGTGGATGTGCACAATACACATGGGAAATAGTTGTAGACATAATCCTAAAAATCATAGATGATTTGGGAAAAATTCTTCATCTCTGATAAAAAAAAAGAGAGAACATTATCTCAAATCACTTATCTCAAATCACACAGTATCATTACCAGATTATTCATTAGAAATAATGAAGTAAAATTTTATATAACCTTGAGAAAAAGGAGAGAAAGCAACATGTTATGTAGCAACCTGCCACTAATGCTAGAAAGAGTATTGTTGTCTAATGACCACAGGGCAAACTCAGGCACGATGCATAAAGCCACGTAGGGTTAACCTACAGTAAATACTTCACAGCTTGTCTTTCTTTCTTATGGTCTGGAAACACTTGTATAACTTGTCATTCCAGTGAAGTCATACTGAATTGAGCAAAACTAGTTGAAACCAAATATGCAGAGAAACATATTTGTCATTGCACTTAAGCTGACAGCTGTAGCAATTTTCTCTGAACAGACACACACAGCTTGATGACAAAGAGGGAAACTTGTGTGGATTTCTAATTGCAGAGTTCTGTTGCAAAGGCCACCAATAATGGGCCTCTGATTTTAAGGAGGATTAGGAAACAATCAAAACCAGGTGGTTTGTTTGGATTTAATATGCATGAATCATTAGCGATTTCTAACAGAATTAAGGAATAAGCTTTTCAGATTTTTCAAGAGGAAGCAGAAACTATTTTAAGATTCAGTGTAGGATAGAGGTAGCATGATAATAAAAAATAGGTCACTACTTTAAAAAATAGCATAGAGAAAATTCATTAAAATCAGTAGTAATGATGGTAGGAAGTTTTAATTTTCACCACCATTTAACTGATCACTGTGACATTGACAGCAGTATTAAAGGTCACGTACTGAAATAAAAGAATTGTTATGATCTATTTGTATGATTTCACACTGGAAGCTCACACCAATAAAAACATTGCAAAGGAGTAACTATCCATGTAGGTGCCTTCAAGTCCACAGCAAACACTTAATATATTAAATTAAAACATATCTATAGACATTCTCTTTCATAAATCAAATAATAACTTTGTATTCATGGTACTTTTGTATTCATGATCTCAGTTCCCTTTAAACTGCATCTATTATGTGGTCGTTTTACTACTCAGAGCTTACTAGTATTTCTCCCAATCCATTACCAGACACTTGTCTTGTTTCTTTTCACCTCTAAATTCATCCAGGGATTTAGAGCAATTTCTTTTCTCTCACTCTTTGCTAAAGCTCTCCTGGTTTGACTTCCACTGCAGGGAAATTACCATTCCACTTTTTTTTTTCGTAGGCTTTTTTCTCAGTTGTATTGCAGACCTCAGCCTTGTTGTTTTGACAATGTCAGTGCTAGTAATGCACTTGCAAAGACATTTTTGTCATGTAGCTTTTACAGGTTTCTGCTAATCTCCTTTCTCTACCCTTAACTCTCCGATTGCTCCTTTAGGGGGTCTACATCATTCTTTCTCTGTCGCACAGTGCACTCCCAGTAGCCTCCCTGGGGAAAATCAACCTATCGCACATTTTCACATCTTGGACCTGAAAGCCTTCCTTAATGCCTGCAATTGAAATCTGATAGGATGCCGTGCATATTGTCAGGATCCTGATCTTCCCATATTGAGGTGTCAAAGATGTAAGAGGTTTATGAGTTCATGGGAATTGTAGACCAGACAGAGAAAAGTATGGGGCAACAGTAAAATTAAATATATACCCCCGCCATTTAGGAGTAAACCCACAATCACAGAAAAACAGAATAATTGTGGTAGGAAAGGACGTTGTAGATCACCGAGTCCAACCATACCTACAAGAATAAAGGACACCTACATACCTGACCTCTAAAAGGAAACTAACAAAAAAACCCACAACCAACCAAACAAAAAAACCCAACAACAAAAAAAACCCACAAACAAAACAAAACCACACAACACCAAAAACCAACACACAAGCCCCCTAGAGCATGTTGTGAAGCACCATGTCAACTCATTTCTTAAATAGCTCCAGCGATGGTGACTCAACCACCTCCCTGGGCAGACTGTTCCAGTGCCTCACCACTCTCTCTGTAAAGAATTTCTTCCTAATATCTAATCTAAACCTCCCTTGCTACAACTTCAGACCATTTCCCCTGGTTCTGTAATTAGTAACTAAGGAAAAGAGGCCAACACCCACCTCTCTACAAACTCCTTTCAGGTAGCTGTAGAGGGCAATGAGGTTCCCCCCTCAGCTTCCTCTTCTCCAAACTAAACATGCCCAGCTCCCTCAGTCTCTTCTCATACGACTTGTTCTCTAAACCCCTCACGAGCTTTGTAGCTCTCCTCTGGACACATTCCAACACCTAATGTCTTTCCTATAATGAGGGGCCCAGAACTGAACACAGTACTCAAGATGAGGCCTCACAAGGGCTGTGTACAAGGGCACAATAACTTCCCTTCTCCTGTTGGCCACGCTATTCTTTATACAAGCCAGGATCCTGTCGGCCTTCTTAGCCACCTGGGCACACTGCTGGCTCATGTCCAGCTGGCTGTCTACCAGCACCCCTGGGTCCTTTTCTGATGGGCAGTTTTCCAGCCACTCATCCCCAAGCCTGTAGCGCTGCTGGGGGTTGTTGTGACCAAAATGCAGGACCTGTCACTTGGCCTTGGGTCAGTGTTCTGTCCAGTAATCAAAAAAAGGTTTATGATGAAGAATTTTATCTTCTGCATTCTTTGTTATAGTAATAATTTAATTTTCACTCCTAAGAGCACACAGACTGCTCTCTCACTTCCAAATGTCACCCAATTCTCCTACTTAGTATCTTCACCACCCAAAAAACAATTTAATAAATTAACTTCAAGCTGTCTGTGAAACTTTTAAGAGCCTCTTACTTGTGAATTTGGGTTTCCAAATGTCTTGCTGTTTTAGGTAGCCATGCTCTCTTATGGATACAGCATATCCTCCTTAATATATTGGCAAACTCATGTAAAATACTGTTTGAATATGAAAGAGGCAGAATGTCACCCAAAGGAGCAGATATGTAGTCAAAGACTGAAGGGGCATGGATATGTTAACTAAGGTGTTCCTATTAACACTCAGTTTTAACACTCAGACCTCATATTAATATATATAATAATCACAACATTTGAAAGTCATTACCAGAATTCATGATGATTGGTTCAGATCTTTCATGAAGGATGCATTTGTACTACAGTACAGTTGGCAGTGACACAGTAGAATAAGTCCATTACAAGAAACAAACATGTTTTTGTTAGACATTATTACAGTTTTGTTTTGTATGTTTTGTCTTGTATCTTCAGTAAATTAAATTTTTTAAAAATCACTCTGAAAACATTTTTTTTCCAAAAGTATCAAGCTACAGTACTTTACAATGAACTGAACAATGCCGAATTAAAAAAAAAAGGGAATGAAAGACAGCATTAAAAACAAGCTTCAAATTAATAGATCATTAATACAGCATATCCATGCAACATTAGCTTTACACAACCTGTCAGCTTTCAGTTTGATGCATCTTTCAGAGGCATCAAACTCATAGAACATGAATCTGTAAAATCTAAATTGAGATATCAATATGTGACATAATAGCTTTGGTAAATTGTTTCTTGTTCACAAGGTAGTTTCTGGAGTTGTGAGGATTAGTCTCTCTCATCAGACATCAAAGATGTTGGTACAGACAGAAAAGATAAACTCTGACCCTTGTGAGCTTGTTCACGTCATTTCTACCCATTTAAATTCCAGTTAGGTTGATCAGAAGCAAGAGAGAAAAGCTTTAAATTGCATTATTAACAATAGGTTAAATCTTAGACTGCTGATTAAACCAATTTCTCTCAGATAAAATCATAATAGGCACTGGCTGTATTTGTCTGACAGGAAACATGTCATTGGTAATGCTTTGTGTTGCCTTTAATGAGTCTGATTGTCATCTTCTAGCAAGGAGAGCACAAAAGGCACCTGCAGGTCTGGATGAATGGGATCACTTATCGATCAAGTTGTCAGGCCTGTCAAGTGCTCAGGAACAACTGAACAAGTACATAAAATCTTGTACTTACATGGAGGCTCCCCAAATTAGTCAGCTGATTGAAAATTTTGGCTGAATTAGTTACACACTAAGTGTAATTTCTAAAATTGTCTAGCTTACAATATTCATGTTTAAAAGCAATCAAGTTGTTGAGTAGAATATGTGATTTTTTGGTTTTGAAGAAAGTTAGATTTTATTTTTTTTAATCATTTTGAATAACTTTATCTCTGCATAGAACTGCAGCCTACCTTTTTTCTTTTTTTTTTCTCTCTACAGGAAAATTATTTGGTAACTGTTATTACTTATATTTATGTCCTGCTTCCCATTCACTGCAAAGCAGTTCCATTTAGTAATGATCTTTGCTACTGTTCAGCCATGTTATAAAGATAAGACTATTCTGGAAAGACAAGCAGACAAGTAAAGTGCCTCATCTTCTCTAAGAAAACTGCATATATGCATGTGAGCCCTTTGTGGTCTAGATCACCTGCCTGAGAATGGAGCAAGGAAAAAGGAAGGAGTGTAACCCCAGTGAGGAGGTATAGCAGGAGGAACCCCCTGCTACCTGCAGCGCAGCCTGCTTCAGCAGCTGTGGGGGCAGTTCTAGGCTGATGAACACGCAGTTGAGCCCTGAGTCTGTGAAAGGCTTTGGAGTTACTGGGAATGAAATAAATAACATTAAAGTAGCAGTTCTGCATCGCACCCCAAAGCATCCTTCTTTACAATGGACAATTGACATGGTCATTTTTGTGTGTGATGCAATGCCTTTCCATTTCTAGTCTTTTGTTTACTGTCATCTTTCCTGTTTCCTCTCTGTCATTCCACACCCACACTTTATACATGATTTCAATTCACATCCTACCCTTTCCTCCCTCCATTATTCTCTCAGGGAATAACTTTCTCCTTACTACCTTCCACCTCTATATTCTTTTTTCATTTGTATACTTTATTTATAGTCCCTAATCTCATATAGGAATAAACCTAATCTAATTCAAGTTTACAACCAAAAAAATGACTTATTCAATGTCCACCTGCAGGAGGACAGCCTGCCTCACCATGTGCTGCAGGGAATTCTCTACTATGGTGACTGAAGCACCTCCTCCCCTTCCTTCTTCACTGACCTTGATGTCTGCAGAGTTGTTTCTCTCACGTATTCTCACTCCTCTCTCCAGCTGCTGTTGCACAGAAGTTTGGGTTTTTCCTTCTTAAATGTTATCTCTGAGGTGCTGCCATCATTGTTGATGGGTCCAACTTTGGGCAGCAGTTGGGTCCATCATGGAGCTGGCTGGCACTAGCTCTATTAGACATAGGGGGAGCTTCTAACAGTTTCTCACAGAAGCTAGCCCTGTAGCCCTCCTGGTATGAAAATCTTGCTGTGTGAACCCAATACACTGTAATAGCACAAACACCACAATAGGCAAGTTGACTATAACTGAACATAATAATACAAACTTTTAGTATCTGTTTATGTATCAAACAGCAATAATAAGCACACTGCTAGGGAAAATCTCTCTTCAGATCACATGTTCTTTGTAAAGTCCCTCCCTGGAAGCCTCCTGGATTAGTTCTTCTTCCTCCCAGCTGTGAAACAGAAGGTCAGGAGATACTCAATTCTTCTCACACTGCAAAACCAGAAACACTCAAAGTCTGTTCTCTTCATGCAGGCACATGGCTTATTCTCTGGTTCAGGGAGGAATCTTCATGGATGTAATGCTGAAGTTGTCCCAAGTGTCTGAATTTTAGAAGATAACACAGTATTTCACAGAATGATGTGTGTCTAAAGACTGAATATATAACTGTAAATGTTTGAAATTTAGACTGGGTTGATAGTAATACAACTGTGATTTAAACTTTTAAAAGTAATTTGGAGGGTTCAGAAGATGTTCTTGGCAATGATAAGGCTGTGACTCTGAAGTTCTTATCTGATGATTAATAAGAACTCTAAATTAAAATCCTTAATTACATGTTTTTAGTATAAAAGATAGATGAATACAGAGTATAAGTAGTTGGGGGGGGGAGGAAGAGAAATCTCTAAGGGTGCTTGCATGAATTCATGGGTGATTATTTAGAATCAGAATGTTCCAGGGCATGTTACTTCAGAGCTGTTACTGGAAATAGTAATAAGGATACAGCTGAATATTCCAAAACCAGTACATTTCCCTTAAGTAAGTAAGAACTTGCTTCTTTGGCAATGAGATCTTGTTTTTTAGGTTGCCATGACCAATATAAAAAGCAGCTTCTAACTGCAGATGCATAACCAGGTTTCTGATGAAACGTGTGCAGCCTAAGGTTAGCACAAAGGAAAACACTTGTCATCAGTGTCATTGATTTGCTGAAGTACAGTATGAGTGATTTTCTTCCTTCCTTGATCTTTCCTACCCAATGGTGTCTGTATCTGTAACATCCTCTTCCTCTGTATTGTCTGATTACCACATAATACTTCTTGAGTTCCTGTGACTTCTTAACTTGTAAGGAGTCTTCTCTAATCTAGACTACTATTGTTTTGAAGCTAAACTGATAAATTAATCCAAACCAAGAAACATCTGAAACTACTATGGACAAAAAAAAAAAAAAAAAAAAAAAAAAAAAAAAAGAGCTTACATCAAGATATATTCATGGCTTTTTAATTTATCTACTCTTTGTTAGCATCTCAAAGAATGAGGCTACAAGTTTTGTACAGAAGCAGAAAATTCTTGCCCCCAAATCTAATCTGTGCATTTACACTCAGAGTATTATCCTTACTCTCCCTCAACCTACCTATGACTAAAGACGTAACAATTCTCTTCATCAGTTTGTCTTCAGTAATTCCATTAAATGATGGGACCAGAAATGGAGCACTGCATCTCTGAAAGGCAGTGTCCTCTCTGCCCCATTTTTACATGTAGTCTTACAAAGCAGTACATAGAGGAGCATCACACCATAAGCTCCTGTCTAGTTTGAAAATATTTCTCCCTCCTGTGGCAGATAGCTATGAATTGGGGAATGGCTGTGCTCTTCATTTCCTCTCAGTAGGCATCTGTAAATCAAACTCGGCAGGTATCTCACCCGCTTTCATATGACCCCAAAGTTGGATTTGTTAATAGCTTTAACCACTCTGAATCCTTTTTAAGTGACTGAATAAAATTTGGGAAATATTTTAATTTTCATGTGCTATAAATAGACTGAAATTACAAGATACCAAGATTAGTAACATGTCCCCTGAAAGACTGTTAAGATACACTTTTTCTTACAAGTTGGTGCTTTCATTTTAACACTGGGATCTTGTTTGTTATGACTTTGAAATTCTAGTATTAAAATGCTTTATCTTCCAAATAATTTGTAAATTATTTTTTAATGTATTCTAATTATTTCTCTAAGATTCCAGTATTTATGTACAGGAATCAGAACTTTTAACTTTACAGAATGTGAGCTACCATTTGAATTTTAAAAACATCTTTTGATTATTAAGCCAATTTCAAACTAAATGAAAAAAATAGACTCTAGCAGACACTGTCATATAGATTACAAGTTCCTATGTGCTTTAAAATGTATGAATTGTGACATGATCCAGGGAACTTTGGAACCATATCAGTCATTTTGCATCTGGCATTGCATACCACCTGCATAATGAGAAAGCAGAGGGCTTGATTATTTTTGAAACTCATTTCAGTGAATAGTCACATGAGTGCATTGTATTGTTCTTCAGACAGATGGAAAGCTAGCAAGGTCTCAGAATTTAAAAAAAAAAAAAAAAAGACTCATATTGAATCTTAGCTTTTATTTTGCTTTGTTTGTTTGTTTTGTTACTTTGACATATTCTGATATATCAGAAAGCTGAGTATTTTTCTAAAGAGCAACTTAAATTATATACAACTATATCCTTTTTTCTTGGGCTGCCCCAGGGGAATTGAAAGCAGAATCTACTGACTGAAAGGGCACATTTTAATATGTGCAGCTTCATTGTTAGATTGCAAAAAGACTCTGTAGCCAACTAAGTTAATGTATGTGAACATTCGTCTCTTTCAACACTCTCCAAAGACTTCTATTTACATCAGTGCAGTGTTTCTAAAAATTTGCCCCACTATAGGTCAGTTTAAGAAAAAAGCAAGGGCTGGAGCCAGCACAGTGAAATTAATATTCCTATTGTCAAATGGTGATCCACGTACTGCAAATAACTCAACAGCAAATAAAAGCAGAGTATCAAAATTTGCATCACTAAATATACTTGTACATAACTTAAAGAAATGTTTGTGCGTCACTTCATAGTTCAAAAATCATAAAAATAATACAATAGTGATTTACAGAGACTACATCTGCGCAAATCCATCACAATCTTGATTTTCTACTGCTAAGTACTTTACATGGTCATTTACACCATTGCGAGGCAGCTGTTACATTCTGACATCTTACAGCCTTTTAACACTTTTGTGTAATAACCTTTGTGTGAGTATAAATATTATGTGCAAGCCAGAAGACACTTGATTCTTAGCTTTTGAAGCAGAACATCGACCTCTCTCAAACCAGATGAGCGCCCACAGATAAGTCAACTGGAGAACAATGACCAAAAAGAAGCACCAAAATGTAACTTCCTGCTGAGAGGGAAGGGTAAGGCCTCCCTGTGTAAGGAGTCTGTATCACCCTCTGACTGTTGTAGGTCTTCTAGAGCAACAGACAACTGCCTGCCCTGAGATGCCCTGTCTTGGTGTTTTCCCAGAGTATTTGTACACATAAGATCTTAAAAATATTGATTTAACTATGTTACTGCTGCATTACAGGAGACAATAAACTTAACTTCTTCTGGCAATGGCTTCAGAAAAAAAGCTTTGGCCCTCCAATGAGGAAGTGAATGACCATTTCAGTGGAGGTGTACATACAAATGTAAATTGTTTTAGTAGGTAAAAATAGTGGACAGAACCATGTGCATTTGAAGCGTTCTCCAGAGGTCATCCACTCCAGCCTCTGCTCCTGAGCAGGTCCAGTAAGATCAGGTTGCCCAGTCAAGTATTGAATATCTCCGAGGATGGAGCTTGCACAACCCCTCAAGGCAAGCTGCTCTAGTGTTTGACCACCTTCATGCTAAATAAACATCCTTCTTATATTGAATCAGAATTTCCCATGTTCCATCTTTTTCTTATTGTCTTTCATCTCTCTTAAAGCAGCAGGAATTTATTTCTGGAGTAACTTTTGATCTTTCTGAGATATAAAGATAGTGGAATATATTTCCAAAGACCATTCTCCACTTTTTGATTTTGTTATATAAAGTTAATACATGGATTTCTTGGTAGGAATCTCTCTCCTTCTGTCAATTTCCCAAATAGAAAGTGATTCTTCTTCCTTAGATATCTCTCTTTTTTTTTTTTTTTTCCCCTGCTAATATAAAGTAGGTATAGCACAAAAATGATAATTGAATCAAGTGAATGAGCATTTCTACAAAACACTGTATTTTTAAGATGAGATCTTTTCTAGATTTTCTTTACTTCAAAGGAGTCCTTTCTCCTTGCCTGAAAATAAGTTGCCTACTTTCTCCACTCAAAATTATTTTTTACATCCAAATTATAAACCTTGAAAGCAAGGTGTTAATAGAAGTGTTGGCTGACCTTTAACTGGAGGCAGAACAAATGACTTATCTGTAATAATCAAAAATATTTAAAAGCTCCCTAGACACACATGTATGTGATTTATTTTTGATATGTACTAATTAGAGATGAAGTGAATAGATTTAAATTGATTAGACTGACTTTTTTACTAGTAGAATTTTTGTTTTAATTATCACCTACAATAACAATTTGTTTAACATCAGATGCTATCTAGTGCTTTGAATAGGATGTAATTAACATCTTCCAAAAGACATAGATATCCTAATGACTTTTTACTATCTCTACACATACTTCCTTTCACTTCAATACCTTTCTGTGGCCTGATTCTCTTTTCCCTATTTCATTTCCATTGGTTTGAGAAAACAATCAACCTTTTATTAATAAAAAGTAAAAAATGAGCTAAGTGAACCCTTTGAGTTCAAACTTCAAGATTCAGATCTAATATAAGAAATCCCCCAGAATCAGGGATATTTATATTTGAGGTTTATGAATAGGATTAATCTCTGTTTTGGTAGACATTTCATTTGGAAAACAGTTTGTGTAATTTAGCTTAACTGTGCTGTTCTCAATAGAGTTCTAGTGACTTATCTCAAATGGAATGACTCTTAAAAGTCTCACATTATTTAGGCTGATGGACTAACATCACAGCACCTAGTTTTCATCTGGCTGGCTCTTCTCTTTAGATGAGCTAAATTCTTAAGGTTTGCAACCATAAGCTATCTGTATGTCTTGAGTCCTTCAGGTCCAGGTCCTACAATCCCTTTTATATTCAATGAAGAGAAATAATCATTACAGAAACAAGGACATTTTAAGAGTGTGATTCATCTGACCTAGCTTAGATGCATACTTTAGGATGAAAATAATTGCACCCTGAAAATGTCCATTGTCCACAGTAACCATAAACATAATTTTGATTATTAGTTTATACTTACACTTCTATCATCCATCTGTGCTGGATAAGGTATATTTCAAATTTCACTTTAGTTGCAGTATAAATTTAGGGCATTTATATTCAATTGAATGTCAACAGCCATATTTTCAGAGGTATTTCAATCCATCAAAATAGTGTTATATTCCACCTACCACTAAAACATAGTTAAAGAGACATAAAGACAGTGGCTGTTCAGCAGTTACATATATAATCCCATCGTTTGTGTAACTGTATACAAAATGAATTTGAATAACAAAATATCTTTCCTTAGTTTCAACCTTTCTCACAGCTTAGTATAAGGAGGAAGAGGTGAGCACAATGACAAATCAACAATTCTGTAATCTGGTAGAGTAGTCCAAAATGAAATGTTAGATCTGGACTTCATTTAGTGTTTAATGTTAAATATGACTCATTTCCTGTCATTGACTTGTCAATGACATCAATAATTTTAATAATACCTTCTGGTAAATTTTAATTCCATATTAAAACAAATATATTAAGTTGAGGTTTTGAGATATTGTACTGAGACAGAGCTGATTTCTAAAAAAATCCATTAATCTAGTTAAAACATATGTAATTATTAATATAATCATAATAGAGAATGGCCCACTTGGCTGTCTTAGACTCCTAAGAAAGACCTACTACAAAATAACTTTAAATTGCATGCCCTGGTCTCTCAAAATACAGACATGAAGAAATTTCTGTTTCCTAAATTGAATAACTTTAACTTTGTAATGAACATTCAGATAAATTGCTCTTATACAGCTATATTCATTTATCTCTGGTTTGGGGGGACATGACATGTGCCTTTCAAATGAGATTTACTTCACACACTGAAATACATTTTAAAAGAGACTATTAAAAAAAAAAAAAAAAAAAATCTTTCATTAAGTTGTTTGAGTATAGGAAAAAATCTATATAGCCAGACTGGCATCTGTAATATTTGTTCATACACAGTGGCAATGGTTTTCTACAGGAAATGTAAGTGGCTATTTCTTGGCTTGGAAAATAAGCAAGAGGGGTATTAAAATGGCAGAACTATTGATATGATTTCTGGAAACAGGTGCAATTTGACATTGTTTTACACATTACAGTAATTTCAAAGCTGGGCCCAATTTTATTTTGCTTTATACTGAATAAACACAAGGAGGTCCTTACCTTGATCCTTCCTAGATGTTTCTATTCTCTTGTCTTAGAAAATTTCCCAGTGTCTTTTTGAATTGTGAAGAAAAAAAAAAAAAACAAAGAAATTAGGAAAGGCAAAAGAAAAACACAAAATAGCTAGTGTTGTGTTGAGACTTTCTTCTACCTACTCACGTCTCTTCCCCTTGCTCTTTTTGTAACTCTGCCTGCCTTTACTGAAGGTGTCATTTATATGCTCTGAACTTGCTTGAACTCTGATGAAAACTTGCCATCTTCTGAAGCATTTCCACTGGACAAGTACACCAGTAAAAGCAGAGCCACTTGAGCCTTGTGAGTGGACTCTGTGAGTATACTTCTCTTGACATGGCCTAATGAATACCCATCGAAGCTTAGAATAGACTTTTCCTCCTGCGTCATCATGATAATAGTCCTGTGGTAGCAGTCATGCTGCAGATCTTTTATTACAGTGTAAATGTGATTGCGGGAAGCTTATGAATCAGAAATAGTTTGGGTTGCTTGGAAATGATTGATCTTATAATTCCTGGGTTCCAGGGGTTTGGAATAGAGGTTTGTGCTCACTCCACTAGAGAAAGAAAGATATTCTGTGAAATTCTCCCTATCTTTGAAACATGTGGAAGAATAATATCTCATGGAGTTGTGTTATTTCACTGTCCTTTACTGTGAAAGAGTAAAACCTTTTTTTTTTTTTTCCTTTAAAAGAAATGAAGTCAAGTGCAACTTCAGTCTATCAAACATCAGCATTTATAATGAAGCTACAAAGTTGTCTCCATCAAGGCATCTTTACAATAAAATATATCATCTTCCCTACATATGTGGATACAGTTTCCATTACAATTGGGAGTAACTTAAGATAAAATAGATACAACTATTTTTACATAAACATAAAATAAAGGACTAGAAATGCTTTTCTACCAGAGAATTAAGAATAAATATAAGATTTGGTATGGTAGAGAAGGTGAAATACTAAAAATGCTTAATAATGTATTGTTAATGGGTTACCCAGCAGATTAATAATAAGATACCAGTCTCCTAAACAAAATGCTCTGACCATCTTTCTGTATTCTTTTTTGGTATGATCTCTCCCATTCTCCCTCCTCCCCTTCTCCCTCTTTCTTTGTTTGACTGGATCTGAGAATATTTTTTAATTTCTTTAATCTAATACATTTTGAAAGTTTGTGTTTTCACTCATAGTCATTCTCAAATTATAAATGCTTTATAAAAATTATAACAGATATATTTTAAATATGGTACGGCCATAATCTTGCTATGTCTTATTCCTGGTAAATGGAAGCTTTAAGCAAATGGAAACAACAAAACTGCCCAGTATTAACAACACCATCAGACTAGGGACTCTACTAACTTGTCTACAAAATTTATTTTCAAAATAATTACAGTATTATCAGGGCAAAGAAGGGATTTGCAGTAAAACTTGCATTTATAAGAATATGCAAGTAAACAACCACATGAGAATAGAATACCACATGTAACCACATGAGAAAAGTTAATTCTGAAAGTACTCTGAAATGCATGTTTTTTTAAACAGAGGGCTAGATGATACTGGCAGGTCCTGGAGCAAGGATTTTCCTGTTTCGCCTGTCAATACTCTATGTGCATAAAGAAGAAAAGGAATAGTAAATGCATCAGGACAGTGTTGGAAGTGCCTATGGGACCATACTGTACTGTGAGGTGTAATGGAAAAGACCATCCTGACACAAAACCAGAAAGATTAGAAAATGTAGGCAAAGGTAGTTCCCTAGAAAGGGCAAAGTGGGGCAGATATTCCAAAAAGCAGTGAGGCCATTCTATGGGGACGTGTATTATTGGTTCTAATCTAAAATAGAAACAGGTATTCTTCTGAAATATAAATGTCTTCCTGATAAATTGTGGACACCTTATGATTAAGAGCCATTGTGAAGGTAGCACAGGAGTCTTTTGGTCTTAGATTGAGACAGGCTCAAACTGACAATTTATCAGTGTTGTTATCAATGTCTCATTCAGTTTAACCGTGTACTTTTCACAAGTGGTTCGCAGTATGCACAGGTATTTTAAGACCATTTTAACTATCAAGTAGTACTCCTTGCACAGGGTTGAATTTCTCATCCTAGGCTCTAAGAAACTTGCCATGGTTTCCTGAATTAACCACAAGGTCATCTTTCTTATGACCACAAAATTATTTTTCTGGTCTCATATGGGTATTCCAGGTCTTGTTCTGTTATGACTTAGGTGCATGCTCAATGAAGTAAGCAATGGAGCAGTTTGATATTTTCACATCCCTGCATTTATGCAGACTGTAGACAGTCTAAATAAGTGTCTGCTTTTCCTTTCCTCTCCCCTGTCCTGTTTAAATACAGAGGAGCAGCATTTTTTCAGGTCTTGCTGGTTGGCCTAATGGAAGGGAGAGAGAATGTACATAAAATCTTGTAACTCTCTGCTAAGGTCTGTGGAAGTGGTGGAAACTGATCATAGCTTCCCCTAACATCCTTCCAAAGCCATGGAGCAAACAAGGGCACACAGTTCAGGTTCTGTGTATCAGTTGCAGAATCCAGCCTTAATAGCTGTGAAGATTTCCATGTGTAAATAGTGCCAAACAGAGTAAAATATTAATATGTGTTACTGTGAATAATCCAGAATGTCATCCTGAAACCTTAGAAAGTGGCTTCTCAGTTGCTCCCTGGCCTTCTGTAGCATCAGAACAATTGCTGTGCTACATAAAACAGATGAAGTGTTGCCTTATGATCTTTAACTCCAAATTCTATGCTGCATGACACAAACCTTGCAAGATGAATTACTAATATTGCTATCATGAAATGTCCTTTATTAAAAAGTTGTTACCAATATCATAGGATCTTTAGAAATAACTGTGTTAGGTTGTCTATGACTTCTCAAGTTGAAGGGGTTTTTTTGGGGGTGTACGTTCCCCATAGCGTTACCACTTTCAGCCTGAGAAAGGCTGCAAAATCAGATTTTTTAAAAAGTTTCCTAAGATATTTTAGAAGCATGTGATTTTAAAAAGTGGTTACCCAGCTTCAGAAAATGGGTCTCCTTTCAGGTGACTCAGTTTGGAACACACATCACAGACCACTCTTGGTATTGTCTCAATCAAACCATGGCTATACTACCTGAAGCCAGTTACCAAAGATGCCAAAGCCACTCTTCTTTCTCTCAGGCGGTGGAGGTGGTGTGTGAATGACAGGTTCTCCCTGCCCCTGTGTAATAATCAAACAAGGACTTCTGGTTATTACAGCTTTCATGTATGTGGAATGCAGTGTCACCTGTTACTCCACATGTTGCCACGTAAGAAAGATAGTATGTCACGATGTCTATTTAAGGCCTTCTCAGTAAAAATCCATATTCAAAGTTGTCTGTTTGTTTTGAAAAGGTGTATTGTCTCTGACTTGTCGAATGTTGTCGGACTTCCTCTGCCTCTAATTTAACAGTCAATGTCCTTAGAGAACAGATGCTCTCCTACAGAACAAGAACGTGAGCAGAGGACTGTGATCATACTCTTCAGAGAAGTAAATGGTGAGTGAAAAAGAAGAGGGAGAAAAAGGAGGCAGAAGACGTTAGACCAGCTGTGACTTTAGGCTGAGCCTTATGGTATGGAAAAGTCTGCTGTAAAGCATCTGGAAAATGGCATGTGCATGGGTGTTTGAGGCAAAATCAGAATGTATCCTACCCTTAGATCTCCATAGATGTTCACTCAGAAAATAATTCTTACACACAGCATTCACTCTTTCTCACTGAAGGTGATGCTTCCCCTCACAGTGGCTCTGTAATGAAACTCTGCTTGTGCTTGCCATAGGGATTTCCAGCCCTTCATCACTCTCACACTGGATAATCTCCATTATGGTTAGGTCAGATGTGTCTTCACTCTTCACTTTTTCTTTTTCTCTTTCTTTTTCTTTCTTTTTTCTTTTCCTTTTACTTTTTGTCTTTCTTTTTTTACTTTCTTTTTTTTTTTCTTTCTTTCTTTTGATATTTTTTTCCCCCTTTTTTTTTTTCTCCAACAGATTAGTGGTCCCTGCAGAAGGCAAGGGATATTCTGAAGCTGCTTGGTTCACAAAGCAGCTGCCACCACACTTCTGCTTCCTCGTTAAAAGGAAAAAAGTTTATATTTTTTCACTGGTATTTTCCCATGACTGCAGGAGGGCCCTCTGCAAACATGAGGAAGGAAGGTCAGTAACTCAAGCTGGTCAAGCATTTTCCAAAAGAACTTGGAAGTCTTTCTCTGTTCATCAATGAAAGAAATCAGGAAGTTTCAAAATCTGCCTCATTTCCTGACAGCTCACCTTCCTTGCTGTTCATCATCCATGCATCTGGCTGACAGGGAACAAAAAGCCTGGTAGCACTGCCTGTCCAACATGAGGGCTTACAAGTGTAAGGTGGAAAAGAACTCCTATTCTTCACCATACCTCAAGAAACAATTCTTTTTTTTTAAAAAAAAGTTCCTTGTCCTGCTTTTACAGAATTTAAAACCCCTTTCCTGAAAAATTATAGTCTCCTTTACAGATTTGCAGCTACTCTGAGATTTAAAATCATCCTCTATTTTCATTGCCTGTTTCTCTGTTTTCCAAATACTTCCTCTTCCTCCATAGGTTTCTCATTACATCAAAAGAAAGACAGTATTTCTCTTTAATTTGTTCCCTGCTTCTCAGTTCCAGTAAGAGTAACTGCAATCCCCCTTCCACCCCCCACATTCTCAGCAGGCAGTTGCACCAACATTAGGTGTACACACGTGCTGTGCCCATGGCATGCATTCAAAGTATTTTTAGAATTTTCTTAATAGGGACTCAGATAAAGACATTTCATTTCTGTGTTTATTTAGTTATGGAAAAATAGGGTCACATGCATTTTCAGAACACTAGACTTTTTAAGACTTTGTTCGTGAAGTCTTTTTACTTTACACCAAAAAGGTAACAAATTATTTTAGATTATATTGAATATTTATACCTGTTTATTTCATTAGTATTGTTAGCACAGCTTTGTGAACAGTGTGGGTTCAGCACATGGATATAAAACTTGAACTCATTTTATTTTATATTACTAGTCTATTAATAGTCTAAAGATAGATCAAAGAAAATTCTTCTTGCAAACTATCTGATTTTCTAGCTCGTTGTTCTTCAAAAATTTGAAAATAAGGTTATATTATATTAAAACATTCAAACAAAAATTGGTACAAGATCTGAAAATATTCATAGAGTAATCCACATTTTTAATGTACCTTAAACAGTCCTCAGATATCTAGGCTACCTTGCCTCCAAGATACCTACTCTTGAAAAAATAAAAAGTGAACAGATTCCCTGCACAAATGCATACATTTTAGTAGTAAATAAACATGTTCCCAGTCGTTCCCTTGCAGTCATCAAAGAAACTAATTTCCAGCTGCTTGTTTTCTTCTAACAGCTGAATAAATACATTCCTGGTACTATAAAACCTTCAGCAAGAAAAAGATTATGCAGTAACTCAAGACCCAGATATACTCCTTCTACTGTTGTTTATCTGAAAGCAGGTGGGATGTAGTCCAGGTTTGTCTCAAGAATTTTATAAGATCCTATGGATGAGGGATCTAAGCTAAGAAAAGACTCTCTCATCGGAAGCTGTAATTGGAATGTTTTCCATTCAGTTATAATGTATAATAGGTGACTTATTTAATGGGAATGAACTAGAAACAGAAAATGAAATTCTGTATATGAAGCTTATAGAAAATAATAAAGACTTTTAAAGATGAAGTTCCAAGACCGGGTTTCTTTTTATTTTCTCTAAGGTCATCGTGCTTCCTCAAAATAGACTTTTTGTTGTCATTCCTCTGTTACCTGAGGTTTGAACCTTTACCTTTGATAGTTTTCCAAAGTGCATAATTATCTTTACTCTTTACTATTGCAGTATTGGACTTATTTGCTCAACAAAATCATTACAGGAATTCTGTGTGTGGAGACTGTTCTCCTTTTCCTCATGTAATAATAGAGATGTGCAAAGTGCACATTAAAAATTTTAGTGCTTCTTTTATAATGCAGCTACCTAGGTTTACATTTCATTCTTTGGAGTTAAAACTGAGAGCTGGTCTGGGTAGAGAAATGTCAAGTCCTTCTTCTATCACTCCTGCTGACAACACCATGTTCATAATTATTCTGCTGTACCTGAGCTAATACAACCTTACTGAAATCAGAAAGCTCTGGTAATGGGATATTATTTGGCCTTCACTTGACAAAGATCCAAGGTTTTTTTGCAAATCCTTTTTCTGGGGTAATCATGCTGGACTTGAGATGGTAAAGGGAAGTTTCTTAACCACTTATCTACAGAACTGGGTTTTGGTTTATTGTTTTTTTTTCACTTGTTTTATTATGCCTACAGTGTATGAAAACTAGAAGTGTAAACCCTCTGCTAAAGAAGTGTTACCTAGCTCTGGTGAGTCATATTTTCTTCTCACAAAATGAGTGGGAGATTACACTTGATGGAAAGTGCTGTGTACATGCTGGGGACTGCCAATCATTGCCAGACTCTGGAGGACACATCGTGGACAAAGAGCCACTCACCAAACATCAGATGCCTAGAGACTTTCTAAACAATACTGCTACCATTACACAGGATATTCTTTCAGATATTTCTGTTGTCATATTGTGGCTTCCTTTTTACATCTTTCTTATTGTTTCCCAAAAACTATTGCAATTCTCCAGCCATTTGCTGTCACTCATACTGTTACTAGAGTAAATGTTCCTGACCCCTTGGTCAGGGCAATTGGTCTTAGAGCTAAAATACCGAAGGTGGATCTATCACACTTACTATAGTAAGATATTTCAATTTTAATTAGCTGTTGAAAAACAAGCAACAACACCAGATGGTAATGTAACTCATCCTGAAGTGCAGTCTGGAAATTATTGGGAAAAATGATCTTCAAGAAGTGTCAGTTTCTGTCCACTGGCCAGGGAGAGACAAGGTTTAGGGTTATGCAGTTAACTGCTAGATGTGTAAAGGTGAGTAAAATGAATCACACTGGCAGCAGTTACATCCAAATTATCTAGTTTTATAGGCCATTGCCTAAAAAGTAAGCACCTGCCCTCAACATAGTGAGTCAGCCAGCCTAAGATAGGAATGGGGAAGCTAGTCATCCTATATATAGGTGTATATATAGCCACAGTGTGAAAACTCAGCACCTCTGAAAAATGACTCACAACACTAATTGCATTTTCCTGCCTTCAATAACCATAGGCCTTAAATGCTTCTGTAGACTAGCTCAGCACACATTAAGCGAGGAGGTGCCCTGAGCCAGCTGGTGTGAAAACTGAGTTGATGCTACCCAGATTGACATTTTTTCTGAAGAAAAGGCAAGCTTTTGCATCGTAGCCTCACATAAGCAAGGCCTTTGACATGGTCCCCCACAACATCGTACTCGGCAAGTTGGAGAGATACAGATTCGATGTTGACTGTTCAGTGGATAAGGAATTGTCTGGATGGCCAACAAGAGTTCTCAATTCCTAAGTGTAAGAAATCAAGCAAGAAAGCCCAGCATGGCTGAGTCATGACCTGCTGGTCAAGCTAAAAAATAAGAACAAGCTATACTGGTAGTGTAAACAGGGATGGGTATCCTGGGAAGAGTACAGAGATGCTGCCCGATTGTGTAGGCATGAGGTCGGGAAGCCCAAGGCATGGTTGGAGCTGAACTTGGCAATGGATGCAAAAAATAACAAGGGCTTCTACAGGTACATCAATGAAAAAAGCACGGTGAAAGAAAACATACCCCGGAGAGCTGGGCAGGGAGAAATTTAATGCAATTTAACAAGAGCAAGTGTAAAGTGCTGCATCTGGAGAAGAACAACCCCATGTATCAGTATAGGCTGG
>JANHGN010005819.1:51274-63869 GCA_024605025.1 Megaceryle maxima | reverse complement strand
ATACCTGATTTTTATTTCTGCTTTTTTTTTTTTTTTTTTTTTTTTTTTTTTTTTTGTTGGACATTAGGGTACAAGATAAATAGATATGTAAAGGCCATTCTGAAGTTTTATATGCCAGTAAAACAGCTCTACATACATACGTTTATAACTAGACCTCCTATATCATAGGCATAACATACCACATAATGGATCCACTATCAGTAATATTACCTTGAAAAAAAAAAAGCTTATTTAATTACAGATTATAAGTGAATGACTGAGAAATAACAGACCTGTAACAAGCAGAGATGACAGTTATTTTGTGCAGCATTGCTAGAATATGTAAATAGGCTAGACATACCAAAAAATATGAACTCTCTGAAATATCTGAGTGGCACATCACCTTCCTATGACTTGTTCTCATACATTCAAATGTGTCTTTCACATAGCAGGATAATGGATGGCATGTGTTTCCCCTTAAGTAACTTGACCATTTTGAACATGATAGTTCACCTGCCACAGTGTGAATATAAAGCAAACAAGGTCAGGGTGGAAATTATGAATCATTGGTTCCATCATTTACAGGCAGACTCAAGTTGAAACCAAATGCATTTAGCATTGACTCAGACTGAAGCTTCCTGACTCAGTGTGTGTACATGCAGTGAAAGGAAATCCTATTTAAAAGTAAACCTTTAAAAAAGCAGATTAGTCTCAGCAAGATTTCCTCTGACACAAAGGTGGAAGTAGCTCTCTCTATTTTATTTTTACACTTATTTGTGGAAGGATGGGGGTGCCTTTGAGTGAAAGATAAAAGGTGATACTAGGTTTAACAACTAAGCTGCTCATTGGGCCTTGTAGTTTTTTTCATGTTCAGGTGGGTGAACGGAAAGTGTGGCTCAGCACCACAAAAGGGAGTGTCATTGTTAAGTACCTCTTCAAATTCAAGGAACAAAATGTTAAGCACATTTCTTCATTACCTACTAAAAATAAATATAGCAGGGCACTTTTTATCCTTATTGAAAGATATCTATAGATAATGATATGAAATTTTAATACGTTTTAGGTAAACCCTTTGACTTCATCTCACTCTTTTTGGAAGTGACAACATGAATGCATATATCAACCTCACTCACAAGACAAAAAATTAAACTAATAAAATGAAAATTAAGTAATAGAAGGACCTGTGCTTCTATTACTTTGGGTCTAATCCAACATATAATGTACTCAATAAGAAGGGTATTATTGCAGTACTGCATAATATTTTTGTAACATTGTCATGAATTATTGTGAGCACTTGCATCGACCAGCAATTTCTCATAAGTGAGCAGTCCTTTTTGGATAAATAATCAAATTTATAGCTTAGGATCTAGGTCAGGATTCATAGCTGTCTGGTGTATCTGTGGATCTCCAGGGTTGTCCATGCAGCTCAGCAAACATAAAAACTTTTGAGATATTCAGGTGTTTTTTTTAAGAGGGGCCTATTTCAATTACTATAACTGTTCCATTTGTTTATAATTTGTTACAGTTCATAGATAAATATGTCCAATGTTTCCCTGTGAGCTAGAAGCATAAATCCTTTCAGTACAATATAGATAACATCAAATCTAAATCTCTTTTGAAACAGCTTTTCACTGTCCTGAATTACTTAAGATTACTCTTCTTATTTAGCCAAACAGACGTTAAGCAAAACTTCTGAGACAGTTGTCTAGGCTTTCTTTATCATCTACAGGAAGAGACAGACAATATCTAAAGAGCGATGCCTCCCTCTTGATTTAGATATCTATTTTTGGATGATCTAAATCACACTCTAGAGGTGCTTGTCTGTCTCTGTTGATGATAAAAAGTGCCTAGAGAGTTAGATTAGATGCCTAACTATTAGACTGCAAAATACTAAGACAAGTAAGGCACTCCCTTAGACACTCAGAAACACTAATTTTGTATTTTAAACTCTCTTTCCTTATATGACACCATTTTAGAAACATTAAAAAAAAAAAAAATCAGCCAGATGCTGACTTGTAGCAGATAGATGTTCATCTATTAAAAGATTAAATAAATAACCAAACAAAAAACCCCAACCAAACAAAAAAACCCAACCAACCAAAAACCCCACCAACCTCTAAGGCTTTAAAGTTGTTGAATTTAGAAAAATGATTTTGAGCCAGTGTGATGCAGCTACCTAAATATAATGTGTTCCTAAGATATACTGAGAAATAAAACATCAAAAGAGACTAGTAAATGTTAATGCTGTTGTGCAAGAGATTGAAGTGATGATTCTTATCATCTGTGTTCAAGAAAGATGAACTCAGCCCTAAGCAGAATTAGAAAAGGACTGCCAGGACAATAAGGGAAGAGAGGGTCTGTCTGGCAGGATTTCAGACTAAGAAAACAAAAGTTGAGAGCAGTCATGTTTGTTGTATAGGGGCAAAATGAGATTCAAAGAGCTATTTTAAGCTAAAGAACAATGCTGGCATTACAAAACCCTAGTATAAGTTGTGCATGAATAAATTGCTCTGGAAATTAAAACAGTCAGAACAATGATTTTTTTAAAACTGCCTTCCAATCAAAACAGAGGCAGAAATCTTAACTGCTTTTTAGTTGAAATTTTGGGCTTTAATGCAGGGGATAATAAGACTTGGTGCCTACAACAGCAGAGGAGCTGACTCCATGTCCTGGCACAGACAACTACATGCACAGACAGCTGACCAGAAGTCATTGGTACCAAATCCTGCAGACAGCTCCAAGAATAAGAATAAAACCAGAAGATCCTTCTTAGGCATCTGTTTCCAGTGAAGACTTTCAGACTATACCACAAGAAAAAACATGATAAAGAAAAATATTATTAACCATCCAACTTCATTTTCCTATTGAATCCCAAAGGCTCATGTTGAAGCCCAAAAGCATTTGAAAATTAGAATAATTTCCTAACCATCAAAGAAGCAAGATCCTTAAAGAATGCTGCTTAAGTCACAGTTTGAAGTTGAAGGCTGCAACCTCTATGATTTTATCGTATTACATGGGTATCTGCGATAGCAGGGCTTGAGTGTCATCACCGATGATGTCTCTTCAGGTTGGTGCTCTTGTGCTATTAGAATAACAGAATTGAGTATGGTAGGACTCAATATCTAAATGGCAGTTGGGGCATTTTGTTGCGACATATGAGAAGCTGCGAAATAGAAGTGATCTTCTAATGACATCTTTGCTAGACATCATCTTCAGAAGACAGAAGTTTTTAGTTCCTAACCTTGCTTAGGCTCAGAGTGTACCTGATCAGAATAGTTTGTTTATTCACATGTCTTCAGACATGTGATATTTGCAGTAGGCTTCAATGATCAGTAGTAACTCTGATCTCCAGTCTTTCTTGTTCACTGTGTCTACCGTGAAAAGTTGGGCATAAGATGATTATTTTTGAGGCCTTTTCCTTGACTGGGCTGAATTTAGTAACTCATTGCACTCAGGAAGCCTGAAGGCTTTTAATTCTCTTGAATATTGCCAGATTTGTACTAATGTGGATAGAATAAAAGGGACGAGGTCACAGCTGCTCCCCTAAGAGAAAGTCATCTCTACCTGCATCAGCAAATTGTTCAGATACTTGTCAGCCTTTGACTAATATTTCAGCAATACTCTGGGGATCCCATGTAATTTTTTTTTACCTTCAGGGAAGCAGCAATCAGGCTGACTAGATATAAAAGCAGGTGCACTTCAATATAACATGCTAACACCTAAGTGCAGAAACTGAACTAATTTATATTAGTCTCTTAAAAGTTTATAGTCTACTTAGTACTGATGAAGGAATGATTCTTCTTTTTTTTATAACCATGTAGTTTATTATTCTTGATGGGAAGAGAAATATTTTATATCAGCATCAGTTTTTCATTACAACATCCTAGTAGCTATTATGCTATTAATACATGGTGCCCCTGGACAGTAAGGTTCTATCAGCAAAGTATTGGTAAGCAGATCATGTTTTAGTACTATTTAGTTTGGAAGCAGAGAAAAAGAGGAAAAAAGACAATTTAGTCCTTTCCTTCAAGACTGCGCATGTCAGTAGGGATCACAGTGTTTAGATGGCAAACACTCGAATGAGGCTTGTCTTTGCATTGCTGTTTTCAGAGGAGTGCAGGGAATTATACATAGGTTCTCCAATAGAACGCATAGATGATAAATTTAAATCCTTGCATACTTGAAGGGTTTGGCCTTCCATGTTGCACTGGATGTGACTTAGGGGAGTCTCTGTGGCTGTTTTCAGCTTGATTTTCTCAGGAAACAGAAATATTCAGCTACCATTTTGACTATGAGTTCACCACTCTCCTGAAGCCCAAATATTTTCCTACCATGGATCCAGGATAGTCACAGCCCTGCCAGCCTTTTTCCCCTGCAGATTTAAGGGAAGACATTATTGCAACAGTGAAGGGTTTAGCTGGAGCCAGATGTATGATTAGAGAACAAGGGGCACAAACTTAGGAAACCAGATTTCACTCACTGCTTTGCTTGTTCATCCTTGTTCTTCCAAAGAAAACGAACTAACAAGTTTTTCCAAAACCTTGATGACTTTTTGTTTGCTTATCCTTGGATAGCCTACACTTATTCTCTTCCTTGAATTTTCTGGCAGAGATGGATTAGGTATTTTTAATATATAAACACCAGGGAGAGATAGGTCGGATGAGTTTACATGCCTAGTGGAAAAACTTCCACTGAAGTAAACAAGTGGGGTTTGTTCGAAGGTGGTTTTGGAGATAAATTATACAAGGAGGAGATCTTGGAATGGAGTACATGCAGCTGTTCCAAATTTTTATTAGAATACAGTGAACTGTTGTCCCCAGGAGCCATCTTGTTATTAAAAGTCAGACCAGGTAAAACAGAGAACAATTATATTATCTTGTTTATTTTTTTATGTTAAGTGAGTTAGGACATGAAGTACAGATTCATGTCTGGAAAAGACATGAAACTATATCTGGAGGTCTTGTAGAAACTGCAGTGTTAGCTGTGTCCTGTCAGCAAGGTTTTAATAACAATGAATATAATAGCTGCTGCTTATCTAATGTTTTTCATCTGTATGTCTAGAAGCATGTTTCAAAGGAAATATTATTATCCCACTTTTATAAATGGAGTATCTGAGGCATTAGCAAGATGAATGACTTGTTTAAGGTCATACACAGAGTAAGTTCTTTAATGGTCACAAATGCTGTGGCTAACATCTTTTCTTTGAATAATTTGTATTTTTCAATGAGTCATTTGCAGAAACTATTTGATACATGTCACTATCCCTTTACTGAAGGAAGGCAGGTGGTCAGGCTGTGGTCTGTCAGATGTTTGCTAGAAAAAAATTAGTGGCACAGAATTAAGGGAATTTAGAAAATTCACAATGAATTCTGGAACATTATTTGCACCATATAGTCTGTTACTCTGATGGCACAAGCACATCCAAGAAAATTGCTGGCACCTGAGAAATAATGACTATCACAATCTGTAGAGACAGAATCAGCAGCAATTCCAGGTCTAGAAACCATAAGTAAAATACTAATTAATATGTCCCATTGATGAGAAACAGCTTTCTTCTCTCATTTATGTTCTCTACTCTTGATTTCAGCTCATTTCATGTTGGCAGTATATCTCCTCCTCCTCGCAAAACCTTTTAGTCCAAAACCAGTTCCCAAGGCACATGGACTTTCGTATTTTCTGTGCGAGATGTGTTTTGTTCCCAGAAAATACATGTGTGAAATGTCATCTATGGAAATGAAGGAGTCAAAATTTATGGCAGCACCTAGAGTCTTTTAAGGATAGAATTAACTAAGAAACTTGTAAAATTCAGGCATTTAATTAAAGCTGGTTGTATAAGCTCTTTGTGTAGTAAATTGAGGGAAAGACACTTCCAGAAAATATCCTAAGTATTTATGATAGGTGAGAAGTTCTCTTTCCACTCATGTTATTTATGTGAGTCATAGGCAACTAACAAGAAAAAGATGTCCAAGGTTTAGATGGCTAAAATCAGGTAATATGATTTCATCCTTTATGTTAAATCCTTCAGTTAAGTCAAAAAAATAGCTTCAGTCTGATATTCTTGCAAGTCTTTAACTAGGAAATCTCCAGCAAATGGAGTTTGGGTACCTGGGTTTAAGAGGCCATGACCGAAATTCCTTCTGTGTAGGTACAGAGATACACCAATTCATGTATTGTTCCTTTCGGGTCATTGAATGTAGTATGGTCAACACAGAGAGAAAAGAAATAGTATTATATAGAAGCAGCTATTTAACACTACATTGCATCCATGCAAACAGAGGTTTTAGGGGACAAACACCAGACTAGAATGTGTTGAGACTGAGTAAGTGTCATGGTGACCAAAAGAGAATGAAAATCAAGAAGCCTTTGACTTTCTTTAAGTGCAGCAGCAATACCAGCTACTCAGTGAGTCAGATACCAAACAAGTCCCTGAAGGAATAGAAAGATAGAAAGTCTGTACATTACAATAATCTCTATGGGATGAAGCAAGCAGCATCCAACAGAGGTTATTCAGCCTCCATGAGTGAGAGATATATTGTCATTCATCACTGCATCCAGGGAAGAGCGGAGAATAACAAATGCTGTAAACTCAAGAATGCAGCTGAAAATTAGATAGTAACTGTTTGAGGAGTAATTTTCTGGAATAGTTTCTCTGTAGAAGTAGTGAGAAGAGATCAGGCTTCTTTATTTTCCAGTGAAGTTTGACCCATTTTAATGTTAATAGTGAACACGTTTTGGTAACTGTTGAGAACCCTATTACCTCAGGCTCCTAAGACAGAAATCAGCAGAAGTCACATGGACAGTAAGATACTGCAACATTTCACTGTAGTAAAAATAAGTCTGTAACAATAAGCTTGAGAAGCCCCTACAGCAATTGCATCATTCTACCACAAAGGGATATCACATGGAATTATATAAATTATCGTCTTTGGGATGTTAAACTGCATTCAGTTGACTTTCCTGGAGATGTGTTTACAAGTAAGAGAGCAATGGACTGTTGAGTATTCAAATGATATGAAATGAAAGGTTTGGGATTTGGGGAATTTTCCACTACAATTCATACAAGCACATACTTATAAATAAGGAGTAGAAACTAGTCTCCCTGGTCAACAGCAAATTGAAAAAGTCTGGAAGGTGTGGTTAATAGTGATGACAATAATAATCGTATTATCAATAGAGATGATAAAACTAATATATTCTTTTTTTCCCCAATTTCTTGAATTAGGGGAGAAATAAGACAAATAATTTTTTTTTTTTTTCACATATTTAGGCTAAAAGTAACAGAAAATTCTTGGAAAGCATAGATGTGTTGTAGTTGGCAAAGTATTATTAAGCATGTTGCAAATGATTGCAATTTTAAAATATTTGGTTACAGGGTGTAAGGACAGAGTGGGAGAAAGCATGGACAGGCACAAAAACATTTGTGGGTATTGGGAACTAGGTAACTTAGCTCAGGAGATGGTGAACATGGGAAGTCTGTAGCACATTAAAGTACTACACCAGGAAACTGTCCACCATACCTTCTTGTCATGTATGGAAAACTAATTATGCTTTGATTGGGAAAGACTGGCTGTAGGGCACACACATCACAGTTTCTAGCAGTTGTAGAACATGATTTCTTGTAAAAAAGGTCTGGTATTCAACAATGGTTTATTTTATCTTCTCTTAAGAGGACAAAGATTAATTCTTTCCTGGACTTACAAGCAGGTAATTGACTAGAGAGTGGAGATCTCGGTCTGGTTATATTAAACAGGTAATCAGAGGACAGACCTAATCAGCTACATACACCATTCTTCTAACAACTGATTTCTCAAAGAGTAAGCATGAGTAATATTGAGTAGGAGGTAAATACAAACAAAAAGTGAGAGAACTTGAAGAGATTATTAGAAGCCAAAAAAGTCACTTCTCCCCAGTCAAGAAAGAAAAATTTGGCCAAGAGCCCACCACATTTTAGTAATGGTATTACAGGCCTACTGGTGAAATGCAATGAGTAATGTTAATAACAAATAAGAAATGTAGTTTTCAGAACACAATAGTTTGTGTCAGAAGATTTTTTGAACACTCTGTTTTCCATTAGTGACCAGGGAGGTTTTTAAGGAAAGGTTTGTTAGGACTAGACATTTAAAAAACAATAAGCCAGCATTACTTTTACCCTAGAGTTATAGACAAGAGATCTCAGACAACTAGCTTCCTGGTTGTCCAACAGAGTTTTGTTTCCTAAGAAAACAGTGCTTATGCGATCATGCTGTCTGCCTATTGAGCTGTCTGTCTGCTGTCTGCTCGCACTCCTCATTTTTTCCAAAAAAATATTCTGAACACACTAGCCAATTTCAATTACATTTGAGAGAGTGGTAAAAAATTCAAAAATTAATAAATTCCTAAAACTTTCTAGAATAGAAGGGCTATTTGGGAGTTTTAGGTCTAAATTTGTTCAATGTCAATAATTTTTTTTAAGTTTATAAATCTTTAGAAATGTAACTACCCTCAATGCTTGGGTAGGTTCAGTATTTAACACTATGCCAAACAATCAATTTTTAAATCTGAACACACAGTATCACTAATTTTAAGGCAATATCTACGCTATCATTCAATAACTGCTATGGGGGGTATTATTTCCTTTCAGAGGAGCAAGACAGCGTCATGCATTTAAAGAAACCAGGAATCTCATATCTCTCAATGCCCAGCTACAAGCTGCAATCAAAAATAAATTTTAGCTACCCAGTCCACATGTTGGAGACAGTGACTTCCATTTCCCAGAGACATTCATGTTAGCAGGAATTTAGAGTGAAGGGTCACTGCTGCAGACAGAAAGAAGAATCTGTTTCAGCTTTGTGCAAGTAAACAATTCCTTGACCTGCAAAAAATCAGTATCATAAAAGGACTTAATTCCTCCATTCCTCCTCCCTTATTAGATACTTCCATTATCCTGAGCCAGCAAAAAACAGTGTTTCTGCTACTCTGAGCCCAGCAGAACGCAAGACCATTGCCTGCTCTGCGTGTTCCACACTGCTAGTCAGTGGTGTGCGTTTCCTCAGTCTGCTCAGTTGCTTCATCCACAGCTGCTAATGTGACAGCAATGTGACAAAGTTTAAATTACAAGAGACAAAGATACAGATTTGGATTATATTCTTGGTTTTAGCTGATCCAAATTTACACTGTTTCTCATCCACATATAAATGATGTAGAAGTAGCAGATTTCTCAAGTGCATGTCAAGAAGATGCAGTTTGTGCTGTATGACATCAATTCACAGTGGTCAGGGTGATGAGTGGGCAGCACAGGAAAGGAAGCACAGAGCCCTGCATCGTGTGGGAAGTTGTACAGTTTTACTGTGAGAACAACTTGATGAAGAAAACAAACTTGAAGTGTCAAGTCCTGAAGAGCAATAAGCCAAAACACATTTTTTTATCACAAAGGAAGTCTTCAAAAAACTTTTTTCAAGTATTCTCATGTAGCAATTTTTCCATAATTTTTCATTAACAAGAACTTGAAGATCAAAATATATGGCTATTGTGAAACATTACAAAAGGTCAGCAGCTGTATTTCTGCCTTGAATCTACAGTGTCAGAAATTACTTGCACACAAATTCATTTTGTCATTCATAGCTTCTCTTCTAGAAAGAGTGCTACAGTACTTTACTGTGGGATTGCTGAAGTGTCCTCTTCTGTGAAATCATCCATAGATTTCATCATCAGAACAGCTTTGCACTCTTGGATCTCCAGAGGGGTGGGCCTGCTGTCACACAATGTTCTGTTCTTTGTCTGAGGAAACAGGCATTGCTCCATGTATGTGCCATGCATATGTTCTTCTAATCTAGGATGCCAACAGGAAATCTGAGCTGTGTGAGGACAAACAAATATGAGTCATAGCAGCCAAAACTTCATGCCACTCTATTTCACACTTTGAAGGTGATGGCTCCAGCAGTAGCCTGTTCCTAATGTGCAGGGGCATCAGTTCAGGAAAAACACAGCAACAAAGTGAATAGCTGTGGATGGAGGAATGTTGTCTGAGGGTTTGGGGTTTTGTTTCGTTTTGGCTTGTTTGGGTATTTTTTACTGCAGCCAGTTATCATTAGATACCACTCATGAATTTTTAAACCTGCTTAACTTGTAGACACAAACAAAGGGGAAAAGCTAACAGGCTAGGCACTCAGCTTTTAATGAATTTAAAACCTGTTTCCCCACATACTTCATGAAATGATGCTCTGTCTCCAGCCTTTCATAATAAATGGTGCTAACACCAAGCAGGGCTAGCAGCTTAACTTGAGAGAGCAGTGCTGAAAAAAAATTGTTTGCTAAGGTCCATAACATTTTCAAAGTCAGCAGAAATTTCTGGCTGTATAATTTGGAGATTCTGAGATCAGAATAAGGCCCCGATCCTATTTTTTACAAGTTATTAGGGGTTGGTGGCTATCTGCTACTTCAAGTCCTTAAAGAAGACCTTTTTAAATGGGCATTTGTTATATCTACATCAAAGACACTTGGAAACTCATTTCAGATTCTTTCTCTTAACACCCCTGCCAAGTCTGCTTCACATAAGCATAATTCCAGGTGTGAGCAAGCCTTATTCTTTCTGATCTTTCAGCTAAAATACTGTACTTGACTGAGTACTTTATTTTAAAATATTTCCCTGGTTCTTTCATTGAAGGTTCCCCTCTACTCCTGTGGCCTATATGCTGTTCTTATGGGTAGTTCCTGTCCAAATTGTCATGCCTCCAGACAATTTTCCCTTCTTTTATTCTTTTCATAGTTCTTTTGCCTCGTTCTGCTCTTTACTTGTATTTTCATTTCAATTTATTTCAGTTTTTATCAAAATGTACCCGGTATGTTGAAGATCTCGTTGTCAACAACTTGAACACAGATTATGTTCTCAAAACATATTTGCTGATGACAGTTTCTACTCTATGACTGTGAGGAAAGGTAGCAAAAGTTGCTTGTGTTGCTAGCATAGAGAACTTTGGGCTAAGTGCGCAGCCTCCCATAAGGACATGAATTTTGTTCATATTCATTTTTGGAAGCAAACAAATGAACCATGAACTCCCTTTAGAGAAACAAGAATGCAGGAGGGATTTCCAAGAATAGTAGACTTGGCAATCATCATATGTAAATCCAGACAATTTCTATGTCCAACACATTCTTGTTAGATCCCAGAGTTGGCCATGTTTGGGGTTTTTTTAATGCTAAATTACCAAGAGAAATCTTATTTTATGGTACAGTCACTCAATGTGTATGGTTTTACATTTTCCTCCCTTTCAAAATCTCTTTCATTTCCAGAAATAGCCACATCAATGATTAATTTTACCTTCAAGTTTTCTTAAATCAGCTGATGCCATGCTGGGTTTTCTCTACCTGTACAGCTGTTGAGTCATACAGCATTTATACACTATTATTCTGAACCATTTCTTAATGTATGTCTCCATACTTCTTCATCACATTCCAGTTTATGCTTTTTCATCATCCCCCAGTGCAGATTTTCTGATGCTTTATAATGTAACTGATTGACTATAGAGTTACAATATGTTGATTTATTTTTGATGTCCCATTATGTAAAATAACTGATTATGGGATTTTCTCTGAAAGAATGTCTTAGGCAAGACTGAATGATGCATTGCCAGCTAAGCTTCAGATTCTGCTTTGCTAATGTCATAGCCTTTCCAAAAATATACCATACTAAGGTGAAATTGCTATTTCGTGAAAAAAGCTTTTTCTTGATTTACCTGTTTATGCATGACATTATGTCAGGACTGAGACATCCAGTTACCTGCTGCAGTCATAGCTAAAATAGACAGTCACAACAAAAAAGTTAACGTGAAAATTCAATAAAAATGCAGCTCTAAATGTATAATTTAATAATCAAAACTTGATTCTGCTACTCAAAACATTATTCATGATTGTGACTGAGAAGATAAAGTAGAAGTTGCTTTCCAGTAAACAAGGGCACCACAAAATGAGTGATCTAATATGTCTGCTATTTCAAAAGTGTAGGCCAAACATTTGATACTCAAAATTATTGTCTTAATAACGACATATTAGTTGTGGGCTGAATTCTCCCTTATCTGTGTTCAGCACAAAGAAGTAAGGAAAGAAAGTGAAAAACATGATTAGGATGAGATGAAAGGACAGTCAAGGATTCCTTCTTAGACCTTATTTGTTTATCCATACGAGTCCTTTTGTACCATTTTTAACATACAAATAGGATGGCAATGTCAGCTTAACTATTTCCTGGGAAGGGAGTGTCCAAAAGTGTACAATAGTTGCTGCTTTCTTAATATACAAAATGACAGCAGGAATTGCAGTATCTGATATTTACTTGTTCATATTTTACAGAGCACAGAGCGCCTTGTTGCCACCATGAAGGCCAGGCTCCAAAACTGAGTTTGGGCAACACTTTAATTGTCTTAAAAGAAAAAATTTATTGGCTGAGTGTGAAAAGGGAAGAAGGTGACAAATTCTAGTAAAATGTAGGATACACTGTTTAAAGCTTTTTCCCGTTCCTTGACTGTTTCACATTCTTAATGAATCATTTCAAATCATTTAGGTAATAATGTTACTACTTTTTTTTTTTTTTTTTTTTTTTTTTAATTTTGTGAGGTTTAAATGTTTTTTCATAAACCATCCACCT
>JANHGN010005819.1:22373-46286 GCA_024605025.1 Megaceryle maxima | reverse complement strand
GAGCCACCAAGACTACACCAGAGCCCGCCCCCCACCCCCCCCCCCCCCCCCACAAAAAAAAAAAAAAAAAAAAAAAACCAACCAAAAAACTAAAGACAAAAAAAAAGAATATCAATTAAAAAAATTGAGACTGTTCTGGGAAACTTAAATTACAACTCTCTAGAGCTATAAAATGAAGAATAAGGAAATTGCTTTCTCCCTTTGGGCATGACCTTTTCCTTTGAATGGATTCCACAGAATAAAAAGAGGAATCATCTTTTATTTAAACAGGAAGCAACTGGAGGCAGTTTGGGTCCTTTGGGAATATTTAAACACACACTGAGAAAGAAATTGAAAGCCATGACTATTTCAAGGACAGAACTTCAGCAGTCTGTGCCTTTAATGTGATACCCAGCCCTCCTGACACTGGGAGCGAAAACAGCATTTATCCTTTTATCAATACACAGCATTATCAATGCAACTGCCTGTGATAATGGTTGAAATTAGGGACAGAGCTGTTTTAGGACCTTCTAGAAGGAGTGGACCCTGCTGGTAGGTCCATTAGAAGTTACATTAGAGTAATTTAATTCCTCCAGCCCAGCTCCATTCACAGTTTCTCCTTTCTTCCAAGTACAATTTGTTGAATCAATAGCCATTAGAGAAAATCAACCTCAGTGGGAAAACGCCCTTGTAAAACTGTAGTCTGACTCATTGTGATCATTGCAGATCATCATTTAAGCAAGAAAGTAATATTTGGATGAGAAGCACTTCATTTTCAAGCAAAACCAGAGCCTGCAAGCAATGCAATGGAGCTGTGATATCCATAGAGAAAACTCCAGCAAACCAAGGTGTAAAACATTGAGACTTACTTGTGTTTCTTTGCACTTGCTTCCATAAAAGGAACTACACTCCCCAAAATGCTGAACTTTTCAGAAATCTGAGGACATTAATTTAATATAGTCTCTATATAGGCTGTTAGAAAGAATGAACTGTTTCTCTCTGTTCACTTCATCCATACAGGCTCCTCTAATCTCCTGTCTTATATTTGCAGCTAAATGTCTCTCAGTGATGTTTTTCACTTGTTTTAATGACAGAGTATCGGCTCCAGAAGAGCTGAGCCCCTTTATGCCATGCTACTCTCTTACATCAGCATTATTATACAGCAGGATAATGTGATAACACTTTCATTCCTTCAGTATGTTCAGGTGGCCAGAAAAATATATCAAGAGATATGCCAGAACCTTGCATGTGTGTAAGAGGTGCAGGGGTTTTTCAGGATCCAGGGCAGTTTGTCTTCCCTTGGGATACAGGAGAAAAAATGTCTTCTGAAATGAACTAGGGAGCCTACTCCTTACAGTACAAGACAGGATATTATGTAAACTCTGAATGTAATCTAAGCTACAAATTAATTAAAAGGCATTGTCTAAGAAGTAGTTTGGAAAACTTATATAGTTGCATTATTTCCAAATAGATTTTAGCCACTAAAAACAAACAAACAAACAAACAAAACAAAACAAAAAAAAAACCCACACAAAAAAAACCAAAAAAAAACCCCAAAAAAACCAAAACCAAACAAAAAAAAACTATCACAGCCAAGCTAACAGTATAAACTCTATTAATATATTTGTGCATGTGCTTACTATATGGAATACAATGCATACATTAATCACAGCTGAAAATGAGTTTTCCTTTTGTGCCTTTCCTCATTTTTTACCAGCTCTAATGTACTACGATTTTTTTTCCTCACTAATTAACTCAGAGAAGAGCCATCATCCTGTGGCTTAATGTATAGTAATGCAGTAATGAGTATGACATGACTTTCAAGCTGTAATATGAAACACTGAAAATGTGTTATTCATGTAGAGAAAAGCATTGCATACCTATTTTTAAATCTCTTGAAATGATTCTTTCAATGCTGCTACCTATTTATAAACAGAGGTATAAAGTACATTGACAATTTGATGACCTAATATCACATTATATTCTGACTTTATTTAATACACAAGCATTCTGTAATTTGTAACAGCTCATACTGCATTACTTTATGGCATGTTCTGAAGATAATAAATTTGCAAAGTTTTGCAGATAAACCACAATACTCACAATCTTCTCTTATTCACTTTTCATTACAAATTATTTGTCTACTTCTATGGCTCATACTTTAGGCTTAAAGTAACAGCATAAAGGATAGAATCCTAACTACACTTTGCTCACACAATGTGGGCTTTTTTTTTTGGCTAAGAGCAGAAGCATGAGACAAATGACAATGGATGGAAAGTATGAAAGCTTTGGTTTAATATGGCTCAAGGCTGAGAGGAATAATTGATGACAGGGAAATAAAAATTGATGGAGACTGCTATTTTAAACAAGGATATGAATGGCAATAAGAAACAGAGGAGATGGGCTAGAAAAAACAGCCATGTTGGTATGCTTTTTTGAAGTATTATGGTATGACTTAAAGCATAGAGAGCTGTTCTTTCTTCCTACTTACAGTGATATCTTATTGAACTTGCACTGATTATTGGAAATTTTCTATTTCTGAATGACACACACCAGGATGACGGCATGAGATTCACACAGAGAAACTGTGAGGTTGCAGAGAGCTGTCTCAACAAACCCCATTTCTTGTCCTTTCTACACACAGAAACCTTGATCTTGCAGAGACCAACATGTTGCTTTTAGACCATGAACACAGGAGTGGGCTTATTGGAATCTGGGTGCTTGAAGTTAGTCAAAGTAAATCTTACTGATTTCCAGCTAAATGTGTCTTAAATGCATGCAACTGGGTTACAGGCAAGCTTTAACAAGGCTTGGAACATATTCTTTTATGATTTCCAAAGCAAGGTTCACTTCTCTTGCTTTCTCTTTAAAAATGAACACTGATACAAGACAGCCTTTATAATTAATTAATTGCAGCAGTGGATGGCCTCTTATTTATTTAAATCAACTTCAAACCAGGAACATACTGTGTTTCTAGGTAAAGTGTTACTAACTTTTCCTAAGTGAAGTACCTATTTCAGCAGAAGGGACAAAATATTTCCATCATGCCAACTTCCATGTTTTCTGGAAATACATTAAGTAGTACATAATAGGTTTACAAATTCAGGAAACTGTTTCAGAGGCTCCAGGTTTCTGAGGCTAGAGCACAGAAACTGTTTTCTTACTGCAATAGTTTTATGTTAAAGTCAGCGTAATAATTTTATGTTGAAGTGTTTCTCTTGATTTCAACTGTGCTGCTGTTCTTTAAACCATTTTACAATAGTTAAAAAAAAAAAGAAAACTTTTGCCATACATGAAACTTTCATTTTATAACAGCAAATTCATTCACAATAGAATAAAATATGAACATCACTGAAAGTGTAAGAGTTGATATTAAAAATTCCTATAACACCAACTTCTCCCACCTCTCACCCTAGAACAGGAACATGGTTAAATCAAGATGAGCCCCGTAAGTGCTTTCAGGGTGGGGCAAGAGGAGGGAATGCTGCATAAGACAAGATCCTCAGCTGAGGTAAATACAAGGTTTTAACATACCCCTGATGATTTACTCCAGACAAAGAGTCAGATTGCTATTTTTAGTTTCCATGTTTTACTGGAGTTTCTCAACGTTTGAACTTTCCAGTGGAGTGTCAGTTCTCCCATCCACAGTCCACTGGCTCTGCTCCCACACAGCCTCAAGCTTCTTCTGCCACTCTTCCAACCACCCGTCCTTCCAGCTTGCTGACAAACCTCTCTAAACTACAGTAAGGTGGCTGCCCACACATGTGCCAGCTGATTTGCTTTGCGCAGACCCAACATACCACCTCCACAATCACAGTAGCCTGTTTCAGTGATTAGAAGTGTGAATAACAACAGCGAGCAGAGCTCATGCACCAAAACATCTCTGTTTCAGTGGAGGAGACAGAGTGGGCTTTAAACAGAGATTCTTGTTCTGTTCCCCGCAATACGTCACTTCTTCAGGGACTTCCTTAGCAGAAGGTTAATAAACCACATTTACAATAGATGTTGCACCTCCTACACAATCTATGGTATGCTGCCACCAGAAAGGCTGCTTCAGGAATTTGTTATATTGCCAAGTAATACTTAAATTATGTTGAGAGATTTTGCAAGAAGTCTCAGCATTTAGAGATGACACTGATCCATAAAGGTTTTCACTATTTCATTTGTTTGTTTTTGTAAACATCCACACATCCTGCTTCTGACCAGCTTACCATAGTTTTCCACTTATGTGTGTATAGCAGTCAGTTTTCTAGATGTCTGTCAACCTAGAGTGCCTTTGCTTCAGTGTTAGGGTTCTTTGTTCCTGGGAAAGTCTTAAATGTATTTCTGCAGTAGCGGGGTGGCCTGGTCAGTAGCCTTTCAGAAGAACCCTACTGAATATGTGTCTTTACAGGGCAACAGGATAGCTATAACCATTTTGAGATCCACTAAAGACTTCAAAAATAACTTGGGATGATTAACCAAAAGTGCAGACTTCACAAGAGGAGCTAAAATCCATGAAACACAGTGGAAATTTCCTAACACCTGAACTGTATGGATGTAATAAGAACCTAGAAGATTAAAGTAGGCAGAGTTGAAAAGATGTTATCAGACTAAGTTATGCATCCAGGTGTTTCTTGAAACATTGATTTGTCCTTATTTTACTTTATTTGGCATGTCAGATGGTTTCCAACTACTTCAAAATTCAATAATCAAGTAGCTAAAGCTGTTATTTAATATGTCGGTCTTTGTATGTATTTTGTTTCAGTTTCAGATTTACACCTCCATCTGGAACTAATTGTTTGTCACACTTAGGGAGACATTGATTTACAGAATAGTATATTTTTAATATTCTTTTGGTTCTGAACTTCACAAACAATGCTGTGGATCCCTGCCTTGGTGCAATGAGTCATCAGAGTGGCTGGAGGAGTGAAATGATTACTTTGAAAAGTGTATTTTTAACTGCAGGAGGAAATAACTTTCATTATCATCAGATTGGCAAAGTACTCAAAGGTAATAGCTCCATGAGATGATTTTTTTTCCTAGTCCTTATGTCAGAAAATTAAAAAAAAAACCTGCTCTTTTTCCAAAACATTTTTCACAGCAGTGGAAAGTTAAATGGAAGGGCAAGATGCAAACACTTGCAAAATAAAATAAGCGTTGAAGAAAATAACAGGTGGATAAAAAGAGTAGGAAAGAAAAAAAATCCCTCAGGATATATTCACTTCAAATGGTGCTATTTTTAAGATCCTTTTGGACCAGAAACACAAATAAACCCATTCAAATTATTCAACTTCATGCCAGAAAACAACAACAAAAAGTTTAAAAATACTTCTGATAAAGCCTGTACACCTATGATTCTGGATAATATGCTGGTTTTAGTTACCTGCACAATCAAGAAGAGAAACAATTTTACTGTTGTGTTTTCTATAAGACCTATAAATATATTATCAAGGACTACCCTTGTATTTTCCTCTGCAGTGGACTGTGCAATGGCTGTGGCCATTTCTGGACATGAACTCCATTAAAATCTGTATAAAATTCTGTATTCGGGCAGTCCAGCAAACAGCAAAAGAGCCCAATACCAATGTATCACTGTCTGCACAGTAATAACAGGACCTGTCTGTCCAACAGCTAAAATCCAATATAACCTACCTGCAGTTCTTTGTATAAAGAGTATATGCAAGTTGCATTTTAAACTTGTCAATAGGAATGCAGAACATTCACATATCTAATAAACACAAATGCACTCTAGTGGTGCATTTGTCATATACATCCTTGAAGTTTTTGGAGCTAGACTGAGTGACAGATATTTTGATTTAGGCAGCTTACATGTGTATCTGCAATCCAGCTTGACTGAGTTTAACTACAGGCTTTTTGTTAACTTGTCAGCGTAAATACAAGACAGTGTAATGCATCCTTACTCAGTGTAGATTTAGCAGCCCTGCAGTAAACAGTTCCTTTCCTAATTTTCATGCCTAATTTTTATGACAGTTAATCCCAAACCTCCACTTGCAGTCAGCCTTCTCAGAGAAGCTGGAACAAGAGTTGCCAGTAACAGAATAGGCCAAATCCTCTATATTAATTATAGCTTTATCATTCCATTTAGCAGCCACCATCTTCCAAGATCTGGCCAAAACTGGGGTGGTCCCCAGACAGGGTTTGCCAAAGTAGTGCCAAAAATCTGAATTGGGCATCCTCCAGTTTCTGGAGGGAAAAATCCCTACTTAATATAAACTTCAAAACACTAGAATTCCTCTGACTCTTTCTTTGTGAACAAGGATGCAGCCAGGGGAAAGTTTGACAAAGTGTTGGGTGTTACATTGTCATTTCATTTAAGCTGTTTGATCTAAGAAGAAATGTTACATTTCCAAAACTATTTAATCCATATTTTCCTTACAAGTGGCCTAAAATGAAAATGTGCTTAGGCTGCCTACAATATACTGACCCATGCAAAAAATAGAGCCATACCCTTCCTGGACTCTCTTGTCTGTTCAAAGTCCCTGATGGACCAGCACAGCAAGGCAGGAAGAAGAGTACCTGACCATATCCCTCCAGCAGGCAGGCACCATTCCAGAGCACTGTGGTCACCTTAGGAAATCCCATCTTCCTGATAGTAGACTTATCCCTGTGTATTGTATGCAGTGTTGTTCCTGTCACAGTATAAGCCAAAATAATGTAATATACATATTGTCACACCTTATGAATATATGGCATAATGTAAATATGAATATGAGCCTGGAGACTACAGAAGGGAATAAGCATAGTTTGTCCCTGGCTTGTATATATTCCTCTCAGTCACACCTTCCCTGCTCCTGATGTATTTCTCTTTACTTTAACAGGTCCAGATGAGGTCTGAAAGGGCTGCTCATCTGGGGCAGTCACACTTCAATCTCCAAAAAGCTTTCCCTGCTTTAAATTCCTGTAAAAAGAAAATCTCAACAAGGGTTAACATTCAGTACTTGTGTACATGCATGCTATTCTCTATAGAAACCTGTTTTTAATATGCTGTTCACACTATGTAAGGAAATATTTCTATATTTTCCAGAGTATTTAATTTTCATGCCATTTTAACTTAATTACATTGATATAACAAGACAGGCCCATGTACAGCCACCACACAGACCAGTATATACTAAACTTCCCACCCAAGCAGAAGGTTTTAAAGCCTTTGATTTACTGCGTGGTTACAGTGAAATTAATCAATACCTACTAATAACATTTACAGCAGGAGAAATAATATGACTCAAGTGTGGTTTAGCTTCAGCAGACCTAATTGTTTTCTCTGTCTCTCAGTACTCCTGCTCAGTATCTCAGGGCTGATGAGGTTTAGTTTTTCTGTGAATATCAAACCCAGCTGCCATATCTCTACATGTGTTATTTATTGAACACAACTGCTGGTGTTGCTGTGACACCGTGTCCTGCAAATTCTATGGGGCAGGGGCAGAACTGCAGGTGGACAAACTCTCCCTCTGAGGGTGTTGGCCAGCATCTGCCTAGTAAGGCAGACAAAGTAAATCTTTACAAGAGAAAGACTGACACATTCAGGATAGTATATTTAAGCCGATGTATCATGTACTGGATTGTCTGTCTCTTTTAAGCTTTTTAAGCATCCGAGTAACAGAAAATATATTTTGTAAATACATGTTTAACTCTTCAAAGGACAAATAGCAATGCTACATAATATTAGTATGAGATGGTTGTTGTATGACTTCTGAGTTCTGAAATAACTAAACAGTTAATATTCCAAGCACAGATTATTGGTTGAGTGGTCCTGGTCACAACCTTTCAACCCATTTTCCTGCTTTGTCTTTAAACCAGATAAACTACTTTAGCTTTTCCAAATAAGCATCCTGTTGATCACTACTAGATTGTCACTCAGCTGTTCTTTTTCATACTGCTCATAAAACCAAACATTGTTTTTGCTTTCCTCATAATCCCTTGGGGGATTTGTATCAGCTCTTCCCCCTCTTACCAAAGGCAGCAATTCTGAGCTCTTGCCTTGACCTTCTGGGAAACTTTAGCCTGCTCTAGAACTTTCCATGCTGTTTCAGACTGTGATTTTTTATTTGCCAGGCTGACTGTTCCTACAGCCATGCTGGGTAGCTTCAGGTGACCTTTTCTCTCTCTTGGGCAATGGGCCTTCCTCTGATTCTTTTCAGGGTAGCTGCCATTCTTACCCACAACTGTTATTGGTACATTAGACATGAGAAACCAATATTAGGGTATCTGGAAAGTCTTGCTGGCTCTTTGTCATCTGGATGATTCAATTGTTTTGTTTTCATGCATTGTTTAAAATGTCCTGTAAAATAAAGCTGGTTGACATGAATATATAGTCAGGTTGATTTTACCTTTAAAAACTATTTTTTTATTTTTCGTAAATCTGTAAATATGGTCTATATATAGGTTGGAGTTTGTTTTTTTGGTTTTTGTTTGTTTGTTTGTTTTCTTAAAAGATAACATCCTTTCTTTTTCCTCTTTCTGTCTTTTTTTTTTTTAATTCTTTTGCTAATTATGGAATGATTCATCTACCTGCTCACTCAAACTGTCTCTTGGTTTCCACTTCTATTCCTTGTGAGAGGAAGACAGAAGAAATAGATCTTGTGATGGACTACAGTTCAGCTCTGGTGAGACATATCTTCCTATGGGACAAACCACTCTGATGTTTCACTCTTCCCCTTCAACGCTTTGTCTACAGAAATAAGCTGTAGTCATAGGTGTCACACCACTTAACACCTAATGCATTCTCTTTCCTCATGCTTCTTCCCAAGAGGTGAGAATGCAGAGATGACCAGAGCAGGGGGGTTGTAAGTTCGTGCATAAAAGTGCATACATGGATGGGGTATTTTTGCACATGTATTCTGAGATGTGAGATGTTTTTAACGAATCTGGAAAAAATAATTACACTACCTTCTACCTCTTTCTTCTAGAAAAATGGAATAACAGCTCCAATAAAATGTTCCTGACAGAAGATACTGTTGCTAATTTATTTTAGATCTCTATCTTTTTTTCTTTAATTTATTCCACCACATACTGACTGTTCCCACAAAGCTCCTCTTCATTTAGTCTATGAGTCTGTAGAGATAAAAAATATGTGTTTCCTTTCATCATTTTGCCAGAAAGTGGCAAAATTAATTCTTGACTATATCTGGATGGGTGTTTGCTAGTTACATTTCATCTGCCCAATGATCTGCCATTATTTCATAGCTTTTTCTCTACTGTATATTCACTGAAATATTGCACAACATTTACAGTTTATCATGTCTGGTTTTGTAATTAAATTATTATATCACTAGTATGTTTAAATAGGCTTTTTGCTTATTTATGTCTTTAGATAATTCACCTGAAAGGATCAAATTCTGTGCCAATTTCCAGGAAATTATGATTTTTTTAAAGCTTGGGAAACCAGCTAATTTTGAATAAAAGAAAATAAAATCCCCAGTTTCCTCAGTTAAAGTCATATTTAGGTACCATTTTCAAATGGAATAGAATGGGCTTGAAATGTGAAGCTGATCAGAATGTAGAAATATGTGGGGTTTTTATCTGAGCACATAAGTTTGATTTTGATTTAATGTTAGAAGCTTTTGAAAATTTGCAACAGTGATTATGAAAAGACATACTCCCTTCAAGTGTGTCTAATCAGCTCAGTGGAATTTGTCCACTGATTTTTCCTGTCTTTGTGCTGTGAGCAGATTTATTCAGGTGAGATAAATTAAGTCCTAGGTGAGGGTTTTTAAAGTGAGTGATTTTTGAACTATATTACAAAACAATAATGAAGTAAGAGTATTTCAAATGAAACAATGATGTGAAAAATAAAATAGCTGATTTACTTATTCACTCATCATAATTAACTTCCTAACTTGAATGAACATGGTATTTTCCAAATGCTTAAATCTATACTATAATCTTATCTGACTAATAATAAATCAAGATCTATTCAATTAAGTTTTCTGAAGTTACAGTGAGGCCACATTGGTGAAAGAAAGATCAAATATTAACTTCAAGTTTTTCCATGAAATGATAACCTGAAACAGTCTGTGCTTTTCCACCAAGCAGAGATCCTTGTTAACAGTATTTCCTTAATTATCTTGTGTAGAAAAAGAACCTGTAGTATACTACATTTGACAAAATGTATACAGTGAAGATATCTGCACCTGAGCTAAGTGCGTGGACTGCCAGTATGGTCAATGGGGAGAACTGGCAATTGCAGAGTCTATCTTATCTCACAGTAAAGGTATATTACAGATTAAATCAGCTACATCCAGAAAGTTTCTGTTCACTGTATGCAGAGGAGATCTGGACGCCTAGCTCAGATACCCACACTGTGTATATGTGAAGTCAAGTAGGTTGAACCCTAACATTTCACTGCCAATTCAAAAAGTAACATTAGGACCCTCAGATTAGTGTGTACTTTTAAGTCTTAGCATTTGTTACAAATCTCTATATTTTGCATTCTTCAATTATGACTTAGCTTTTGCCTCAAAATGTTCTTTCTAAGCTTCCTTTTATTATTACTGAAATTTATCTTTATTAGTAACACAAACTCTTAGAAAAACTTTGGAGAACAGTTAGCTGAAAAGATACTATAAAATTCATTTTATATTCCTGGTATGAATTGACTTTTGGAAATCTTTACACAAAAAGTACCAGTTTGCAAAAGATGAAAATAAGGCACTATCTTCTAAAGTAAGAAAAAACTATTTGACATCACCTGTATGCATGGATGAAACCATATCAGAAATATAGAGAAAACCCCATAATCTATTGGTTTCATAATGATCTGCTGAACAACCTGTCCCTCTTCTTACTATAACAGGAAACAGACCCTTGCTGTTCTACCACTGCAGCAACACAATAGCACTTTTTTTTTCCAGGCTATTCACTATCTAAAGGTTGATTGGCTTTTCAATCTGTACTCACTCATGGATTCTAGCTCTAAAACATGCCAGTAAATATTAAAACCTGGTCAAAACATTTGTCTTGACGAGTCACTTATTCACTTCAAGGGAAACTGTTTCTAAACACTGTGTTCCAAAGAAGTGCACCTTGAACATGAATAGACTTCAGAAGAGGAATGAAAGTTTTCTACTTGAAAACTTCATTGATTTATTCACTGTTACAGCAACTGTGTACATTTGTTCCAAAGTTCCACCTGCCTAACCCTATTCTGAAAAACAGTTTCTGAACTACTTTAGGGATTCATTAAGACAGACTGTCCAGTGGTATTCTTGCTGGAAATTTTATGCCTTGCTTTTTGCATGGAGAAGAACATGTGCTAAAAGCAATGACCATGCTGAAGTCCATTCATTAACAGGACAGCATTCCTGAAATATTATCCTGCATAGTAGGAATCCAACATGTTTCAGACACAGCCTGAAGTAAACAGAAATGGATGCTGCTTCTCTGTCTATATGCACATGAATTCTATAGTTTAATAATAGTTACTTCCAGAAATATGGTCAAATTAACATGCTAAATTCCTGACATAGCTTGAGAATAGTTTGCATGCCAGACCTTTTTTTTTCCCTGCTTGGCAGAGACTTCAAAGAACAACTAATGAAACACTCGGGGAGAAATCTGATCAATACATAAATGGAGGAGATTTTGTAAGGTTCTTTGTAAGGCCACATCCAGAGGAGAGACTTTAAAACTTTGAAAAATTCGTTGTTGGGTGTAATGATACTGGTACACTAACAATATTTTAGTACATTATTTCCACTGGACATTCATGCTATATTATGAGCCACGTAAGTAAAAGATATTGTAATTTCTCAGCAAAGGTTTATTGTGGTTATACATTTGGATATGTATTTACCATGTATTACCAAGCCTTTGGGAATTAAATTTGAGGATATCAAGTATTTACTCTAAGTTCTCAGTATAAACATTGGGCTTTCAAAGGAAAAGACCAAGGGTCAGTTCCTGAGGTAGAAAGCTTCCTGTACTCACCAAAGCAATAGCAACACTTGTTTTTGTGTGTCAAAGGATATTCTGTGTTCAAACCAAGAGAAACACTCATAGAAAATAGAAGAAAATACTTTATTTTATCCCATATTTATAATTTTTCATTTTGATCCTATTTTCATAGAAGCTTTACCTTCTCTATTTCTTCTCTTTTTCTTAATATGACCAAGAAACCACCTTTATATATACTTTTTAAACACATTTTTTTATAATACTTACACTTTGTTTTCTATACTTGTACTATATTATGTTTTCTTTTGCTTTTGGAGGTATAAAAAGGTTGACTTTTATAATTTCTTACTTTTTATATTACTTCCTTAACTCCATAATATAGATTTGTTGCTAATCAGTTCCTGGTTTTATGCTAATAGACTCTTAGTGCCTAGAATGCTTATGATGTTCATTCATCCAGATTAACATCACAGTCAATTCATTAATTATATTTTCCAGGTGTCATAAATTTAATAGCAATAAACAGTAGCTGAAGCTACTATTCTATTTGAAATATATCTAGGTCTATTAGCTAATGTGTAGTAGATGTGCCAAAGGAGTCCTTTCTTAAGGTCCTGTCACCCTCTCCTTACTAAAGGAATCTATATTTAACATATTTTCCACCTTTCTTAGTTTTTAAAACAAGCCCAAACTTCCTCAATGTCACCATCCCTCTGAGGTTCTCCCTGCTACATCGAAACTGGAAGATTTCTTCCCCAATAATTTCAGGATCAAAACCAAAACTGCTACATTCATTAAATAATAAAAAGTGTCCAGTTCTAAAGGTTTAGAAGGACCTTCTTTATGGTACATACAGAAATTTAGGAACTTCACAAAACAGGTGAATCCATGCATAGCAATTGAGCAATATAAATGCAGGGCAAACACATCTGAAATCCTCACTGAAGGTCTCAGTTTCACAACCCTTTAGACTGCAATGATGTTGCACAAGTATAATGCAAGGCAGAACGTAGCCTTCTGCAATGAATAGCCAAGAAATGCCTTCTGGTCCATGTATAATGCCAGTTTTTGCTAGACTCCAAGATCATCAAAGACACCATGTGAAGAGCCTCATAATGGTTTTATTGTACTGCTTTTAAGGGTGGGATTCATTGCATTCATTTTAGGAAAACATTTTTGAGAACAGTATCTAAAGACATCTTTACTTCACTACTTATGATTATGAAATTATTCTAGGAATTCAGGAAGTAAATCAGGATGTCCTTCTCCAATGTACAGGAGAAACCAGATAAAGTCAGTTTAACTCCCTAGAAATCAGTGCTATAGCAGCCAAAAATTTGCCCCAGTATGTTATAATGTCTGGAAAGGACACACAATTTTTCCACTTTTCCGCATTAAGGATGAATCATTTTTCTTTGTTTTAGCACTGCTGCTAAAACAAAGAATAGAGAAGGTACATGCCAGCGGCAAGGGGGAATAGGAGGACTTGAATCATTTTGAATTGTTGAAGAGCTCAGTTTAATATGAAAAAAAAATATTTCAACAATCTGCAAATGAATGAACCATAGAGGAGGGAAAGCCATACTTTTTGTATTAAATCAGTCCGTTCATTTAACAGTTGGATGTGTTGATAGCTGAATTACCATCTGCCATATAACCAGATGTTTTCCATCCATGTTTTAATGAATCTTACTTTTCTAATCAACTTTGTACAGAGTAAAAATCTGCTTTTAAGAAGCACTGCATTTTCCTTACACTGCACTACTTTAGCCTGTCAAAATTACAGACTATCTTATCAAATTAAAGTGTTTATGTGACTGTGATTCCTTTTATGGTGTGAAATTCACCCTTACTTAAGCAAGGGTTCTCTCCCATCCTTTCAGAAATGAAGTAGTGACACTGCAGGCTTTCCTAGAGTAAGGCTATGGTAATTCATCTTCAATATGAGTAAGAGCGTGCAGATATTGAAATAATTACTTCCCACTATTACCCATGGGCTCTCAAGTAATTACCTGTTTCCATTAGCATTTTATTTGATTCAATAATTACCTTCAGAAGTGCTGGTTGTATGTCCACTACCAGAAAGGATTATATTCAAATTAACCAACAAAGATTTTGCTAAAGAAGTCAGTATGAAATTATAGGGCAATGTGATGTATATGAATAGTAGAGCAGTAAAATCTTCTGTGTAAGTTCTTTCATTTTCATTTGCTCAGTCACAAAAAATGACATAGATTTACAAGCAGGAGACCAAAGAAAGTGACATTTGCTCTCATATCTTGTGCTGATCGTGCAAGCAATGTGGGAGAATTTATATGTCATTTAGGTCTGGTTCATCACATGAAGGGTTATATGAGCACACCCAAACAGAGTCTATTGAAGGATTGACCTCTGAAATGTAAATGGTTTCTTTTTTATTATATACTATATATAATATACCATGGAATATAATGCTATTTTGGTCATTTTATTGATTTTAAGAATATAAATCTGTTGGTTTTGACAAAACACTTTGTTTAATTGGTTTTTAATATCTATAACAGGAAAAAAAAAAAATTCTAAATGCCCAAATAAGAGAACCAATTATAGGTTTTCACCAGGGAAATAATTTCCACAAGCATGCTCAATGTAGTTCATCTGCTTTTTGATCTTGTTTTTGATCTGCTTGCACTTCTGCCTTCTTTTTGTCGTGTGTGAATAGAATCTCCTAATGTTTAACCTCAGGCACATATTTATACATGGTTATTAATACCAGGCCTCCTGATGGATGCCAGCAGCTTGTTACTTTTCAGAACATTCTCTATCTGGGCACCCCCCACACCCTTTTTTAGGGAAGTGCTAACCATTCAAGACCCATCACCAAAACCAGTGCGAATTTTCTCTGCAAAAAAGAAAAGGTGATTTTAAGTAGGTAAACATATTGGTAAAACTAGTTTAAGGTTGGTGAAAGGTCTTGGACATGCTGACACAAATATACACAGAACCAATACAAATACCTAAAAGGTCAGAAAAATCATTGTGCTACTTGCACATCTGTTTAGTCTCATGTAGTCCTATGCTGAGCTACACAGGTTTCCCATCAATTTACAGGAGAGAGTACAGCATTGTCTTGAGAAATCATATCCCCACCAAGATCCATCACAATTCTGCTAATTACTTGCCCCAGTGGCTACTTTTTTTAGCACAAGCAACTCTTCCTCGTGTAATGTTAGCCATAATGTTACGTTTTAGTCAGTGGAGGGAAACAGCAATATTTATGCTCATGAATCTTGTTCCCTGATAATACTACACTCATGTTTTGTGGCTAGCCAACTCACCCACTGGAATTCTCTCCTTCATTTGTTATAGAAGTAACCAGATAAGTGGTTGCAGCTTGGCACATTACTTAGACAAGTAGATTTAAGTATCTCAGGTATCACAGAGTGTCAGGAGTTGGAAGGGACATTGGAGAACTTTGAGTCCAACCCCCAAGTAAAAGTGCTGTGGAAATCTTGGTTACATTAACAGTGTCCTCACTCTGCCAGCAAAATATTAACATGTGCCTTATTGCTCAACCACTTTTTTCAGTGCTTCATCTCTAGAGTAACTAATAGAAGGTGGCCTCAGTGGATTATATCTACATGTCTGAAAGAATAGATCTTCCTTGCTGATAAATACAATGAATTTATGTCATGGAAATAAGTCCCTTATGCCCAAATTTTTTTTTTCCCCAAATATGCAAAACCAAGTATGTGAATCACACCTTGAATCTAAATGGACAGGTGCTGATTGATGAAATTGTCACGTATACTGTGAAAAGAAAGATGATTTTATGGCATATGGCAGGTCTTCAGGATTGAGTTAGACTGCTCCTGAGCACTTCTGGTTCTGTTAATGACAGTGCTGTTTGTCACTTCAGATGACCTAGGATTTCATGCCTTCTGAATACTATTGTTTTCTTGACTTAAGGTGTAATTTTACGCCAGTAGAAATTACTACTAGGCACAGGCCAGCTATGAAGGACTCCTCCTTCAACTTTGAGATCTTATTTAGACTACAAAACCAAGATGTTTCTTTTGTCATCTGTGGGAAATGGCCATTCACATTATTTCAGTTTCCCACTCCTTGGCCAGCAGCACAGTCTCTTCAGCACCTGTAAACCTGCTCTGTTCTACCAAAACAATGTGGAAAAGGAACATGGTCCTTTCTACACTTCTATCTAGAATGGCTGTTTTCAACATAGCTTGTCTTCTAAAATTTCTCTTTCTCAGATATACTTTAGATTGAGAAAATGGAAGAGAAATATTAACCCATAGTCTTTATGTACTTACAGATCACAGAAATCAGGGGGTTTGCCATTCTGTGCTGCACAGCACCAGAGGGATTTTTGAAGTTGAAAAACTGTGAGATCAAATGAGCAAATGAAACTGATTTACCCTTTTATGGATGCAAAGAAGTTAACAAAAGAAAAGAGAGTAGAGTTTGGAGCATTCCAAATTCTGACCCAGATTTGGTTCCTATTTTCAAACATTTGCTGCTGTTTAACTCTGAACCAAATCTAAATGAGAGAAACCAAAGACAGAACAGAGTCCCTTCATGCAATTCTTCTGGATTTTTATCATCATTCACTATATGCATAAATCTCATTAATATCTATCAGTGAAATAAAAATCTAGGATCTTATTTTCTACTTTCTGATGAAAATCTTGAGTCCTTCAATATAAATTGATGCTGCCAGTTAGTTTCTTTTGTATCAATGTTTCCTATACTTTGCCATATTTGACAGTCCAAAGTGAAGTGAATGATTAGTTGCAAATAATATTCCATCACTAGAAATACAGAATAATAATATTGGAAATAGAAAAATCAAGTTGTAGATGTCACTGCCCAGATTGTTTGATGCGATCTGCTGACTTTGATGTAAATCAATAAATATTTCAGATCACTAAGACCCATCTGATTCAAGTCTGTAAAAAAACTAAAACACAGCTGTAATGGAAATTTAGGGGTATACATCTCTATATATGTCTCTTAAAACTTACATCTGTCTTGTTAGTCATCTGAAAAACTCATTTCTTACCAGAAAAATTTCTTGATTGCGGTTCTTTACAGAGCAGCGACTATCCCAGGAAAGTTGACAATGTCTGTCCTGGTTTCATATTTAAGTCCACTGGTGGCATTAAATGCATCACAAAATTTCTTGGAAATGTTGACTTTGACTCATAAGCATAGCTGGAGTTTGTGAGTTGTAGAAAAGGAAGAAATAGCTGAGGACTGCATCATGAGGGACAGAATCTACCACAGTTTACTGTCACCATGCAGTAGGGCAGCAGTAGATAGCTATTGGGCACAGGCCTGCAGGAAAAATGTAATTATTGTAATTTTTAATTTTTATAATATCATTTTGTCATGGTTTAGCCCACCCAGTTGGCAACAAAGCAACCATGCAGCTGTTCATTCTCTCCTAGCCGCCTCTGGTGGAATGGGGACGAGAAAATACAACAAAAGGCTCCAGGGTCGAGACAAAGGAGAGGAAGGACTCACTCACCAATTATGATCATGGGCAAAAGACAGACTCAGCGTGGGGAAGCAAAATCAGTTTAATTTAAAGAGAAAATACTACCAGTTCACCAATTGAATCAGAGTAGGACAGAGATAAATACAACCCTATCATGCATGCAACAGCCTTACAAGTAAATAAACTAACAATAATGACCTTATGGAGGCTCTGAGTCTCCTAGTTCTGAGTGAGGTAGGTTGTACTGGTAGCTGTTTTCTAAACATGGGAGATGTCTGCATGAGATAAGAACAGTTTTGGCAAAGTAACACTTTGTGGTAAGTACTTAATGTAGTTAGTAAGTATAGATTCAATTAAAGGATAGGAGTATCCACCAGACTGGCAGCCACCAGCACGATACAGGTTAATACCATCCTCTAGTTATGGTTTTCTTAAGTGTGTCTTTAAATTACATCTTGTTTAGAAAGAAGCTTGACTTGATATTCATCTACAAATACTTCAGTTGTCACTCCAGAGATACAGTCGTACTGATGAATATGATGACAGGTTGTGCTTTGGGACAGACATGTAAAACACCTGGCCTACTATCAGAAAGATAATCAGAGATCTCAGAAGTTCATCAAATCATTTCAGGCAATCTCCAGAGGGCACACTGTTTTATAACTTAGCTAATATTATTTCCCTTATTTCCTAGAACCTGAAAAAAATATAAAATACACGTGCTTATTAGTTTTTCTAGCATTGCCTGAAAGAAGCCTGCTGATTCCTGTACATTTGTTATGGTTCTTCATGACATGAAGAAATCTCTTTTCCATTAAAAGTTACAAAAAAACCCAAATAAGCTTTCTTCTCAGTGACCCTAAACTATAGGTGAAAGATTTTTTGATCATTTTACTAAAATTAATAAAGAAGGGCAAGTAATTGTGAAACTGAATAACTTGCCTTTAAAAAAGAAAAGTAAAATGCGTTCATCATACCGTAAGTTAAAAAAATATAATTTTCAAAGCATGAGAATGCAACATCTGTTTGATCCTCAGATTATAGCAAAAGTACATTTGTTTTGGCTTATCTAACACAGCATCTTATTCTTACCACTATTATAGGAAATATAAGTCATTAATACAGTAGAAACCATATATGAAAGAAATTGCAGAATTATTGCTAATATAGTTTGATAAGGAAAAAAGCTTTGCATTTGTTTTGTGTTCAAGAAAATAGCACAACTTACTCAACAATATCAATTGACTATTGCTTAGTTTAGAACAACTAGTTCTTTGCATTTTACTTTGGTAACATATGAAAAGTTAATACCTCAAAGAGGCATTTCTAACAACTGAATTACAAATTAATTCTATTTAAATATCATTTTGACTTCAAGGGGCTTTACTATAATTGCTCATTTCAATTCACAATTACATCATCCTTAACTTTCTTCTCATTTTCTACATCAAAGCAGTAGAAAGAAGCACATGCATTCTACTTTCATAAAATTAAGGGTAAGAGGCCTTTGTGTCTACTAATCTATAGAAAATGCAATATGCCTTCAAGGCAGTCAATCAACATGATTTTTCTTATCCAGATGGAATCACCATCATCACATCTGGAATGGCAGTTTTCTGTCATTATGGTGAAAGTTCTTTCTGCTTGAATCAAGACATTTAATCAAAGTGGCTAAGGTGGAAGCAAGCTGACCAAAATTTACAGGGGCTATGATCTGTGGAAACAGGCATGTACCTTGGGATCATCCTATGTCATAAGTTAATTTCTGTATTATTGTCAAAAGGAGACAAGAATGACTGAGTTACACCTGAAAATTTATGGCAATTAATCTAATTTAAAAATTAACTTAATGGCAAATAATATATTTATATATATAAAAGAGGTAGAAATTATCTGAGTAGGCAGGATAACATTATGTATTTTAGCCTAACTGCATTTCAACTCTAATAGCAAAAAAATACTTTACAGAAGAAAAAGGATGTTTGTATTACATTATTTTATACTTTCAGGTTGAATTTGGAGAATATATCTTGTCTTTGGAAGAAATTGTGGTTCTAACAGGTATCTCCATGAGGAGAATACTCTTTGCTATATTCATCTGGTCTTTTGTCTCCAAGAAAGAGATCCTTGCCAGTCTATCAGAGATCAATTAGTCAAGATAGTGTTATTTTACTGAACTTAATGAACATTTGGGGTTTTTTTTAAATAAATTGCAATTATCATTGAGAATTTTCTTACTGAAAAGTATGAATGGAAAATGAAAGGAAAATACAAGGAAAGGCAGTGGTGGCTGCATGAATCTTGAAATCAAGGCTGGATGAATCAGTGAGTTCAAGCTCCTTCACAGATCATTGAGTTTGATGACAAAATGTCTGTATAAAACTTTATGATCTGCAATATTAGTCCAGACATTGCAGAAGCTGTCCTGTGTGCCAAGAATAAGCAGATATGCAGAGTAGAGTTTAAAAACAAAGCAAAAGAGCTTTCATGTTCCACCAGTCATGGAACTAACCAGTCATGGTTAGTGCCTTGTGTGGCTCGAGTAGGCCTTCATGTTGACACCACCTTGCAGATGTAATGATTTCTTTAGTATTCCCTCTCCTGTCCTCCAGCTATACAAGAAAGAAGCACCCAGAGGGAATCCATTCTTTTAATTTCCATCTTTTTTCATCTAATTAGTTTGAAAATTTGAAGTGAGACAGAATCACTGCATAAGACAAAAATGAATACAGTTGCTGCAATATATTTACAACAGAAACTTCTTCCCAGTGAAAAGGGAACAGATTCCTCTATTTCAGAAAGCAAATAAGAAAATCATTTTAATTACTGAAGCTAAAACAATAATGTCTATGATGACCTCGATGGAAACATTTCTGCCTAATACTGGAAAAAGTGTTCTAATCATTTCTATATCCTACAAAACCAAACAGAGCATTCTGAACTCCCACTGGAGTCTGTCTCAAATGACAGCATGTAGAGGACGCAGCAAGGAATACGCATAATGTGGAACATAAAAATTAAAGCTTAGTAGCTTCCTTCAGGAGTAAGAATTTATTGAGATTTACACTTCACTTCCAGTACTAAAGATTCCTCTGAAAACATCCACCACATTGCTGCATATTGTGACAGTGTTGCACAGATATCAGGTAATTGTGAAATGTATTCTACAATGATGAAGCTGCTGTGTTTTTCTAACCCTTGGTTTTGAATGTCCTCTGAACAAGCTGATACCTTGAAACAATATTTTGTGTGTAAACCTGGACTTTTCCAGAAGCCTAAAAAGAAGAGAGATCTTAAGGTTTGGATTATAATTACTATTTGGGAAATTCAGAATAGTTTTCTCATAGACCTTAGCCATGGAAAGAAATCCTAACAGGATTTTTTTTTTTTTGTCCAACTTAAGCAAAGTTATTAATATGACCCACAGTACATTACTACAGATGTAAAAGCTATCAAATGGTCTGGGAAAGTTTTTCTTTAAATATGGCTTTGCAGATATTCAATCACTTGCTATCTCCAAACAGAATCAATATGTATATATTTGCATTGGCCCTCTGTGACCTGGGTCAGCTTTTTCCTTAAAGAAAACATAAAGCATTGATGCACGATTCCTTTCCTTTGTTATGAAATTTAATAAAACAATGACAAAAGCATTTGCTACTGTATAATCAACAGTAACATTTTAGGTCTCGAGCAGTGTAGGGCCACAGCTGAAAACTGGTTACAGAAAGTTTTCCTATTTTCTTTCTGTCCTGGTTTTGGCTGGGATAAAGTTAATTTTCTTCCTGGTAGCTAGTACAGTTCTGTGTTTTGGATTTAGGATGAGAATAATGTCGATAATACACTAATGTTTTTGTTGTTGCTGAGCACTGCTTACATCAAGTCAAAGACATTTGAATTTCTAACACACTGCTGCCAGTGGGAAGGCTGAGTGTGCACAAGAAGCTGTGAGAGGACGCAACCAGAACAGCTGACTCAAACTGGTCAAATGGGTGTTCCATACCATATGACATCATGCTGAACAATAGAACTGGGGAGGAATTGGCTGTGTGGTGGTGGCCACTGCTTGGGGACAGACTGGTAATCAGTCAGTGGGTGGTTAGCAATTGCATTGTACATCACTTGTTTTATATATATTCTTTTGTCATTATCATCCCTTCCTTTACTGTCCTATTAAACTATCCTTATCTCAACCCATGACTTTTACCCCTCTTTGCAATTTTCTCCTCCATCCCACTTGGGAGGAGTGAACAAAACAGCTATGTGGTGTTTAGCTACCTGCCAGGTTAAAGCACAATACTTTCTCCTAGAAGCTACATTTTGGAAAACTTGTTAGAAATTCAAAAAAGAAGGTACATCTCTACGTTGGAAGAAAACTATAAAATCAAAGGTGTTTTCATCGTGAAAATTCAAAAATACCTACATGTGTATGTAAATTAGAGTTGTTGTCTATTCTGTGTTTCAAAAAAAGTCAATTTTATTTTACAATAATTAATACAATAGAAGAAAAATCCAAGGTTGGTACCAGTATCATTCTGAGATCACTGTTGGATGTCATCTTCAAATAGCTATTCTTGTCAAATATTCCTACAGTGGTATCTGAGATAAAATGTGGGGCTATTTTTTCTGTATTTACAATATGAAAGAAGGATGGTTCTTATGAAGGTTTTCAGAAGTTGCTGACAATAGGCAAAAGAATAACTCATCTACACATGGTGTCATGCAAGGATAGTTGTCCCGTAACAGCTCTTCTTCAATAACTTTACAACTTTTTACATAGGATAAGAGCCTCTTCTGTTTAGTTTCATCTGTGTTTCACAGTGAGAAGGGTGAACAATGACAGTTTTAGGATCACATTTATATGAATTAACTTGTGTTTGTAGATAACTGTCATCATTGCAAGGCAATTTATAAAACAAGTGTCTGGTTTGGAAGTTCAGGTGTTGATTTGGGATAAAATTATTCACTATCCTGTCAGAAATTCGGGGTAATCAGTAAGAATTCTATTTTTAAAAAAAAGATAAATGCATTTAATTATTTCTTCTTTGCTGCAAGGAAGATATGACTGTGTTTTAAGATCAGAAGCATATTTGGCTGAGTAACTTGAAAACCCAAGAAAGCTGAGTAATGCTGCTTTCTCACATGTGAATGAAATTACTCCCACCCATTCCTTTGGTAATGTAGATTATAAATTCTGCTCATTCTAACACATTTTTACTGCAGATACACCTCTGCTGCTTATTACAGAATTGCACTGATGGGAGGTAGAGTAATGGTAAAAAATACAAAATAAAAAAATTTTTAAAAAAGGCAAAAAAACCCTCCAAACTTCTTTTTCCAGTGATTCATTGAAATACACAGCACATCTATACCTCATAAGCATCTGAAATAATCCTAGAGTATGTTCTCATCCAGCTTCATCATTTTCACAGTTATAAAAAGGGCATAAAATACCCTACCATTCTTCCATGAAGAAAATCAATGGCACAGTATAAAGTAGGCTGTTTTTTCCTCCATATATTTGTCTGGTTTTCATAGAAACTGTGTGTCCTGTAAACCAGTGTAAAAGTCCAAGGCTGAGCAGCATATTTCCATTAAATTTGATTGATTGAAAATCCATGAATCCTTAATCTAAATCAGTTGCAGATGAATTTGACCTGTGAAGAAATATAAGGTTAATAAACAAGACTTTTAGGACATGTAAAACTGCATGATTTGGATATGATCTTACTTAACAGTAGCTGGAGATCAAATTCATAACTGAAAAGTCAATAAAATCTAACAAAAATAATTTCTTCAACCTTAATTACTTTAAATAAACAGAAAAAAACCACCACAAAACAAACCAAACAAACAAACAAAACCACAAAAAAACCCAAACCAAACTAAACTAAAAAAATAAAACAACATACATTTCTTGATCATTTTTTCCTTGAAAGAATATTTTATTTTCTATCCAACCTACTTCTCATTGCTCTATATTTTTTATTTCATAAGAAAAAATATAGATTATTTTGTCAAACTCTGTGCTTCATAACTTTCACATATTTTACTGTTAAAATCAACAGACTAAAATCAAGAAAGCAAAATAAGTCACTTCCTTGTTCTGCAGAGTGAATATGAATATGTAATAAGCCACCTTTCATTAACAGCAGATGGAAATCAGTAAGTGAGGATATTCCTGTTCTTTATATGTATTTGTTTTTTATATAACAAGTTCTGCAATGCCTAGGCACATAAGTCCAGTAAAGTGAGGTCTCAACAGTGCAGAGTAGAGAGGGAGCAAAACCTCCCTCGATCTGGTGGAGACACTCCTCCTAATGCACCCCTGAATACTATTGGCCTTCCTGGCCACAAGGGCACATTGCTGTTCCATAGAGAACTTGTCTACCAGGACTCCCAAGTCCTTCTCCACAGGGCTGCTTTTCAGCAGATCACCTCCCAATCTGTACTGGTGTATTTTATTATTCTTTCCCAGATGCAGGACTCTGCACTTATCCTTGTTAAACCTCATTAGGTTCTGCTCTGCCCAGCTCTCCAGT
>JANHGN010005819.1:0-12038 GCA_024605025.1 Megaceryle maxima | reverse complement strand
TGAGACACTGGAACAGGTTGCCCAGAGAGGTGGTGGAAGCCCCATCCTTGGAGATTTTTAAGACCAGGCTGGATGGGCCTCTGAGCAACCTGCTCTAGTGGGAGGTGTCCCTGCCATTGGTAGGGGGGTCGGAACTAGATGATTTTTAAGGTCTCTTCCAACCCTGACAATTCTATGATTCGATGATCCTATGATTCTATGTCTCTTCATCCTCTTTAGGGGCCCTGCAGTCCTTCCCTCTTAGGTGGCACCTGTACTCTTCTCTGTGTCAGCTGCCATTGCTCTTTATGCCTCACTTCCCATTGGAGGAAACACATGTCAAACACAATTGTGAGCAGAAGTTTCTCAGTTTCTCACTTTGGAATGAAAAGGTGGATTAGGAAGGTACAGTGTTTCCCCTTCTTATCGTATCAGTAGGCATCCCACTGCTCAGTCCAGCCATATATAATACTATTTTTACCTTTGGTTTCAGAAGAAAAAGGTAGCAAAATCAGTCATATCACTCGGGAAAAATTTAGCACCATCAAAATATTAAAACCCTCTTTTGATGACAGACTTGTGTCCAGTTGCATCAATCTTTCAGCATACAGACTGAATAAACATTAACTTGTCTGCTCAAGCATTCAGCAATTATTCACATAAGCCTCATTCCTAACATAATGATACTGGCAAAAAAAAAAAAGATAACACAAAAACTAAGTATTTTCAACCTACCCTGGCAAATGCTTTGTGTTCTTTATGGGGTGGTTTGTTGTGATGTGTTGAATTACTGTAGTAATATTACTTGTTATATTACTATGCTTGGAACAGACTGTCAGCAGCAGATGGACTATTACTGATACGCAAGTAGGTGAAATACAGTGGCTGGGCAAATTAAACCATTGTTTTTAGATCTCTGTGCTAGTTTCTCCTTGGTAGAGGGCCATAACAAAGTGGTAAGAAATCCTCAATATTAAATCATTGTTGATTTTTTATAATACAATATAAAAAAGTGATGCAAACAAAAATTACTGGCAAGTCATGATTGTGAAAGTCTTTTATTTCTATGTCATTAGCATATGTATTTACAAGAAGATATAAGATGCACAGGGATTTAGATGTGAAACTCCCATAGGGGAACCATATGTGGAATAAATCTATGTGCATCTTACTGCAAATTTACTTAAGCTTTAAGTGTTTGAGTAACTTAATGGCTTGAATTTACATGTAGAGTTTTAATGACTAGATTTGGCAGATTTTAATGCTTTAAATTAGACAGGAAAAAATCTTTTGTCTCAAAGCAAGGCCTAAATGGCATTTCCTCATACAGCTGGCTTATTAACAAAACAATGCAAAGCAAAGTCGATTATGTGCCTTTTTCTTCTTTAACGTCAGTGGCAATGGGGTCCTCTGGTCATATTCAGTCTACAATGAGGAATAGATGGGATCAGCCTGTGGACAACAGCATCCTCACAGATGGTAAGCAAAGCAGCAGCACACAAACAGGCTGTGCATCCTGTGTTTGCTAAGATGAAGTACCCAGACAGAATGTCTAAGCAGCCCCTGCTGAATTGAGTCACCTAGAAGGAAGGGAAAGCTGGTGCTTGTCCATCTCAGGATTAATTATTAGTGTTTATAAATTGCCATCAAAGGTGCTCACACACATTTACTGGGGAATCACACAGAATCACAGAATTACTGAGGCTGGAAAAGACCTCTGAGATCAACAAGTCCAGCCTGTGATGTATCACCACCACGTTGGCTAGACCATGGCACTAAGTGCCACATCCAGTCTTTCCTTAAACACCTCCAGGGATCACGACTCCACCACTTCCCTAGGCAGTTCATTCCAATGTCTGATCACCTCCTTGAGGAATTGCTTTCTAATATCCAACCTAAACCTCCCCTGGCTCAGCTTCAGGCCATGCCTTCTGGTTCTGTCACTAATTGCCTGGGAGAAGAGCCCCACTCCCACCTGACTATAACCTCCCTTCAGGTAGTTGTAGAGAGTGATAAGGTCCCCCCTGAGTCTCCTCTTCTCCAGGCTAAACAATCCCAGCTCCCTCAGTCTCACCTCATAAGATTTTCCTTGCATGGGGTTATTGTGGCCAAAGTGTAGGACCCTGCACTTGGGTCTTGAATGATTCTGGCTTGTGGAAAAGTCAATAGGTTCCTGCTGTCCTTTCCTCCCTATCTATGTCTTAAAGAATAACCTGAGTAAGTTTCATAGAGACTATACCTTCATAGTAACTTAGCTTGTCTTCTGCCCATCTCTCTGCATCTCTTGTAATTTGAATCCCAAGATGTAAGCAAATGGGAAGAGTGTACCAGCTGCTCACAGGATGCAGGGATGGATACCTATATAGGTAGCACAGACACAAACAAACCTATTAAGCATGAGCTGCTCTGTTCATGTCAGAAAGCTGTGGAAGCGGCTCATCACCACTAATGCCTGCACTGTTCTTCCACATGTGAACACCACACCATGCTGATGTAGAAGGTGAATGTAGCTGTGAGAAGACAATGTCCCTCTCTTTATTCTCAGTCAAGAAACAGTGCAGCCATGAAACAAAGGATCAAATGCCCAGTTGCCCAGGAGAAGGATGCAGCCCCGCATGTCCAGCACAGCCAGCAGCAGTGGCGTTGCATCCTGGCTGGAGGGGTATAGGGTGGAAAGCCCAAAATAGTGCACATGTTGAGCAGTGACTCATGAGCACTTTGGTTTGTCTTCTCTAATGAGCAATAGCTGATATGTGGGTCCTTTGTCTCCCACTCTGACCTCTAACTCGGTCAAAAAGCTGACTATATTGGCGTCCTGCAAGCTTTATCATGGGGGAGTGATGAAAACCGTCTCCATGATGGTTGAATTCTCAGAGCCATGGTAGCAATGCTCCTAATTAAGGGACACACACACAAAAAAGATCAGTCTCCCTCTCCTTCTCTCTCTTTCATATGCACACATACCCTCACACACAGAGCAAACCCCAAGGTGGATGATGCAGCACTCCTCCTGACCAGAAGGATCTAAAGAGGGAGGATGAACATGTGGGTCATCTCCTGTTTTCTCCCTGCTGCAGTGGCTCTAGGGTTCCCAGAGCCATGTGTCAGCAGGACTGTACCGGTAGGACTGCAAAGGCTGTTTTCCACAGGAATGCATTAGACAGAGTGGTGACAATGAGGGTGCACCAAGCTGTAAAATTTAACATCTTTGTCTCTGTAATTTCCTGTTGTTTCACCTGCAAGGTACTTAATCAAAGCATGGCTGGGAAGAGACTGTGGGCTTCATCACTGAAGAGGGTGGGGTTTTTTTGTTTAACTTCCAGACAAGAAGAATTGCCTCTGTGCCAACCAAAGTGAGACAGACTCAATTTATTCTTACGCCTTCCTCATGCCAGTGGATTACAGAGCTCAGGCTGATCAGTTGACCCTCCAAAGGTTTTACAGAGTTTATCTTCTCCTTCCCAGTTAACCTCTTTTAATATTTTTTCTACCATGACACATCCAGGGCTCTGTCACTGATGTAATGTGCTACATCAGATGACACCATAAACCATCCTGTGCAGACTCCATGAACTGATACCTTCTCAGGTGGTGTAACTTCTGTACCCTCACATAGAAATGCTGTGCAAAGAAACCCTCACAAGATGCAGCTTTCTGCCTTTTTAACTTTAGTCCCATGTAATCACTGCACAAATACAAAGCTCTAGCACTCCCCACAGAACTAAGGTTATGCTTTGCTTTTAGCCATTTCCAGATAGCAAATTCCCCTTTCCCATTTTGGGCATCCTTGTATAAATCTTGTCCCTTCCTAGGGTGAATAATTAATTTCACCAGCAGGCTTCTGCCTGTTTATGCTGTACATTTGAAGTTAATTAGCTGTATTAAAGTTTTCAAGCTAAAAATATAACATCCCCAAAGATGCTATCTATGCCCTTAAAAACACTGTTTGTGCTGGCATGCACAAATTCTGCCTGTCTTTTTTTTATCATGAGTAGCCAACGGGCTCATTTTCTCTCTCACAGTTTTATCCTCCTTCCAAATTTGCATCGTTGCAGCAGATCAAGGGCTCTTGCTCAGTGCTGCCTATTTAACACACAGTGGTTCCCGTTAGCCAGGACCTTGCTGCACCCACTCATCTCCACCAAATTCCTGTTCCACTGTAGACACATGGAAAGTGGTTTCCACCAGGTGAATTTGTGCTGTGGTGTCAGTCTTGCAGTAAAAGCAATCACTGCCTTACAATAGTTGTGGGGGGGTTTTTTTCCCTGTTAAAAAAGAAAAGAAGGTCATTTTGAATGGTTGTTAAAATAAAACTGTCCTCACAAGTTCTTACTTTTAAAAACAACCCTCAATGATAACTTCTATGAAGCATGTTCTTACTACTTTTAAAGAAAATATTATAAACAATATAATATGCTACCATTTTAAAACTACAATATCCAGCATTTCAAGACTGACTATTATGATACCTGGGGATTCTAAGACCTGTTCTCAATTTTAAACATTGGGAAAAAAATCCACAACTTTTCCAGGTACACTAAAATTAGCTTATCTATGAAATGGAAATAATTTGAGTTTCTTGGTTTAGTCTTATGAATTTTGGTAGGACTTTTCAAAATGTAAATAATATCTACTGTATGAAAGGCCTTTTTGCATCAGACCAAAACTCCATTTAGTCTTCTCTCCAGTTGCTGCTCTTCCCAAGGAAAGAATAAGAACAGGACAAGAACATGTGATACTCTCTTCTCATATTCTTCCAATCTCCCACTGTTTTCAAGTAGAGACAGCTGCCTTTGCTAGAAGTAGTTTCTGTGTAATTAGTAACACACAGTGCATTTCTTTCTTATGTATATGTCCAGTCTTCCCTTGAACCCATGAAATCCTTCTCAGGTTATTCCCCATGAATGGGAAGGCTGACAATTTCTTTCTTTTTTTCTTTTCTTTTCTTTTCTTTTCTTTTCTTTTCTTTTCTTTTCTTTTCTTTTCTTTTCTTTTCTTTTCTTTTCTCTTTTCTTTTCTTTTCTTTTCTCTTTTCTTTTCTCTTCTTTTCTTTTCTTTTCTTTTCTTTTCTTTTCTTTTCTTTTCTTTTCTTTTTTTTCTTTTCTGTTTGGTTTTGGTTTTGTTTGTGGGTTTGGTTTGGTTTTTGTTTTGTTTTGAGTTATCCATATAGCAAAAAGGAATTCACAAAAGCAAATTGTGGAAAGAGTTGTTTTACATGAAAAATGATAGTTTATGATATGATGAAGCATTTGAGTTTGAATTTTACATCTGGATTCTTCCCTCACACAGGGAAGCTGTAAGAATTTAGACACTGAAATTCCTATAGAGATATTTTTTATTATCAGTCTATATCTGAATTTTTTAACAGTACAAGTGGTCTGTCATGTGGGAGTGTTTTGTCTGACTGGTTTTAATCTGGTTTCCTTGTGAGGAGTGTACATGGCTGCTTAGATAGGAGCCATACAGGTCTCACTGGGGTTAGCCTTGTGTTTGCAGCAAAGTGAAGCTGGGCTGCCCCAGAAGAAATGGTGAAGGGATCATGTGCCACTCAGGAAGACTATTTCCTCCACAAACTGCATTGCTCTACAGGACTAGTCAAATGAGAGATGAATATAAGCCAGCTTTATCTTGTGCTTCCTGTGCTTTACGGTGAATAAAGAGCTTACCACTAGCCAGCATCATCAGATGGAGGCCACAAGCACATGCCTCTCAAAATTTGGTCCACCACATATACATCTGCCTCTTGCATCCATAATTACATCATATACATCCAGGTTTCATAGATTTCTAGCACAAATGTGTAAGCAGAACAAAATGGAGGAATTACCATCACTTGCAGGGAAAAGTATTATGAATGCTGCTCAGCATATTGCATCTGCAAGCAAAGAGCATACTACCTGCTGTGCAGTGCCAGTAGTAATTGCAAATTTAGTAAGAGATTGGGGAATTTAACGGACAGAACTTATGTGACTGAATTTTTTTTTTAATCTAGTTTGGAGTCTGTGTTATCCATTTGTTTATTTCAAGGCAAAATAGGAAAAATAATTATCCTTTCATCAGAAAAATAGTAGAGATGTAACATTTCCATTGATTAATCCAGAAATTATCCAAGAACTTGAATCATTTGTTCACCAGAACCTGTAATTTTTCTGATGGGCTGCAGCAAGGTTCTCAGTGCCAAAAACAGTTCAGCTGAGGTGACACAGTAAATGCAGAAACACGCTGCACTGAAGCTGCACAGAATTTCAACTCACATCATTAGCTTCAAGGATAATAACTGTGAACTCCAGGGCAAACTTTCCTTATAGAGAACTAATGAGTTTTTGCAATACCTCAGAACATCCTGTACCTGCTGTTGAGCTCTGAGTTAAACAAGTAGGAAGGAAAGTAACTGTCATCATTTCTTCTTCCAGTCCTGTGGTTATATGCTACTCTATGGTTAGTCATTTCACCTCCAGATAACTCTTCACAATTCAGGATCAAATTGTTCCTGTCACAAAGAAAAGGGAAAAAAAAAATAAAATAAAAAAAGCAGCAACTGAGTGGAGACATTGTGAGGATTTTAATGATTCCTGTGTCATATATACCTACTAGTTCATTTCAAATTCATTGCTTGTAGTAAGAAAAATATTCAAGAGGAAGATTTACTATCAAACTACAGTTTTATCAGAACCAGAAAAATAAATAACTACATGCAGCTCTTGGGAAAAAAAAAAAAAAAAGGGTTAAAACATATTTATATTTAATTTCAACTTATTATTAATTTTCTTTTCATTGTGAATTGCATTTCATAGCTAATTATTAAAGTCAGTGTATCTTACCTAATATGCCAAAATTAGATTAATTGATATTATGAAACACAATATTTTGACATAGTGAAAGAAGACTATATTAATTATTTAACAAAAATTCCTATCCCATGGGAAACATCAAAAGTTTGACATTTTTTGAAAAGGGAATATCATCCGCAGACATAATTACATATCTCAAGGGGTCTTATGGGACAACAATGTTTAAAATGTTAGCCTTCTGATACTAAACCAAAATCTACACAACCTGATCTGTATCTATCAAACTTTGATTGGGTAAAAATACACACACAAATTGCAATTGCTACGGATTTAGGGTGATATTTTTGAGCATACAAATAAAATGTATTGAGCAAGCTGCCTCATGACTGCAGTTCTTCATGCAAGCAAGGCTTTCTTGCTTGTGTCTGGTGTGTTTAATGATTTTACCTTCACAGGATGCTAACACATGCCATTCAGTCTGGGGATATAGAACTATTATCACTCCCCAGGGGGCCTGGGGAGAGGGTCTTGTTCTCCAGACCCAAAACCATGGGAGACCTGCATGAATACTACAGCTGTAGCTATTGCTATGCACCTCAGCAGTGCTGCAGCAGGTCTTATCACTGCAGTAGGTCTCATCTCAGCTTTCCTTTTAGACTCTCTTCAAACCTCACCTTCCACTGCTGCAGGCAACATCAGCAGCTCCAGCTGGAACCTGCCTGATTCTTGAAAAGTACAGGCAGGATAAACAGAGGCTGCACAAACTGCCAAGCCACTCCTTGGACCAAGACTTTAGCATAACACAAGATAACCTAAACAAAAATTGTGCAGGTGACTGTTCTACTGCTTTAACACTCAAGATGATCAAGCTGCAACCCCTCACTGTTGGCACAACACTTGGACTCATTGCTGAGGATTTAGTTTACTAGAGAGGTCAGTCTATACTCCTGAGACAGAATTGCTAATTCATTTTCTTCTATTTAATTTTGAAATGCCTTCAGTAATGAAAATCCTGTGTCATAAGTAACCAGTTCTTATATACTGTAATAACATTGTGCATGTCTTGGGATGGGGCAAGAGGACCTACCTGGATCTGTTCCTGTTTGGCCTGCCCTAGGTGTTCCTGCGCTGGCAGGGGGGTTGGACTCGATGATCTTCTAAGGTCCCTTCCAACCCCTACCATTCTATGATTCTATGATTCTATGAATTGTGAGAGTGACCACAGGTATGTTGTGGTCCTGCAGGAATACTGAAGTGATGGAGGAGGGGTGAAAATGCACAGGGGAGCAAACCTGATGCATAGGTTTTATGGACTACCCTTTAGAAACATCTGCTGGACCAAATAATTGATGGAACCATATGCCAACAAACATTCTGTTCACTCCCCAGAGAGAGCCAAAGTCAACCAACAAACACAGAGTGAGAACGTCATCAGAGCCTCTCAGGAACAAACAGGAGAGGCTACTTGCTTACCAGAACAGACTTACCTCGGTGCAATTCCAGTTTGAAAGAATTGAGCAATTTTGAAAGAATCTGTGTCTTTTTCACAGCAAAGAGCAGAGATTTCTGTTTCCCATCAGATTTAGAAAGGTGATAGTGTCATTAAAATGGCATATTCATTCACAGCAGTTTTGTGTGACCCTGTATTGGTACTTTTGCCATGCTTCATAAAACCATTCCTAGATTACTCAAGCCTAGAGAAATGCTGATTAAGCTGTACAGTAAATCCGAGTCTGAAATATGGGTAATTAACCACTACAGCAGTTGCCAATAACTGCAGGGCAAGAGTTTCTTTTAATTTTCCTTCAAAAGCTGAAGGAAGCAATGTCTGATTATGAAACTTCAGCTGACTACAGAAGAAAATAGAGGATAGTATTCTGTCTTTGAAATAACATGATGAAAATTACCAACACTTTCTTTGCGAGACAGACAACTAAATCAGGATTCAAAATATAAAGAACAAATATACATGCTATACATACATGTCTTAGTATAAGAAATGTAAAGACAATAAGAAAGAAGTTGGGATTTGAGAGAAAACAGCACTGCTTGTAAGAGAGAATTCTAGCTTGGGTTTAGGCAAAGGATCACTGTGGGACCTTGGGAAAGACATCTCAGACAAGTGCCTCAGTTTCTTCATGATAAATTATTCTGAAAGCTAATTACAACAAAGTTATCTAAATTCTTCAAGTGTATTAGCTATTAAATATAGAAACAGTGGAAGACAGGAAGATTTCTTCAGGATGTGTTGAATTTGAGCCTGTAAGCATCATACACTCAACAGATAAGCATCCCTCTTTCTGCTTCCTTTCTTGACAGAAGACCAAAACCAAGAGATCACTAAAAATGTCATTGGTCTGCACCCCATCTTGCATCTTGCAATTAAAGGAGTTGGTGAGGTAGCAAAGGGGGAGAGAATTTTTAAAGGCATACATACTAATCCAGCTAGGTTTTCCATAGGTATATATAATTTTGTTTACCTTCTGAAGTTCATAAAACAGTCATAGGTATTATTTGAGATTTTTGCCACACTACCTCCAGCTTTCTGGAAAGCCTTTCAGGCTTACCCTAGCACCATTATATAGAAAATGTATTGGTAGAGACTGAAAACACTATTATCCTTCCTGTGGTGAATGAATTTATTAAATAAATTCCTATTTCAAATAGTGTATAAATTGAGATTTGACCTGTTCTCATACTAAAAAAATATTTTACAGTAGCCTTTTCAAATTGCAGTAACCTTTCCAATGTATTGTCTTAAAATACGCATTTTGGACGCTGTCTAATATATATATATTAACAATAATATAATAGTTTCAAGAATTAAATACCTCACTCAGTATCAGATTTGTAACTGATGCATGCTAAATAGCTTCTCATGCAAAATTCTTTGCTATGATTACATTCAGTTATGTTAAAAATGCATATTCAGGGGGGCTGAGCACACCATGACTTGCTCATGGTGAGACTCTAAGTTGTCACTTCACATTCAGTTCTGGTGGTGAAGTGACTGAAAGATGTTAATTGTTCAATACCCCACATGAAATGAGATGCGTGGTCTCAGACTGCTGGAGAAGTATTTAACATTATAAGAACACCAACTCACTTGGCACTAACTGTAAACTTTATTGTCAGCCTCAGCTTATATGCAAATGCACGGGTGCAGCACACTGACCAAGAAGCTATTAGGATGATGATGGTATGTACACAAAGAGACGCTGAAAAAGCAGTAAGCAGATAATAATTGCTACTGTTTATTTTATATCTAGTTCATAAATTATTTAAGGATTTTTAGGGCTGGAAATCTTTGATTAAAGCACAATTTACTTCTAAAAGAAAAATCACGTTTAGGAGAAAACAAAATGAGATTTCAAAATGTTTAAGGAGACTCAGCTCTGGGATTTGTCACATAATTCATTGACAAAAATCCCCTTGTATTGACAAGGGAGTTCACTTGGGAAACTGGACCTTATGGATCTTATTTTCTCTAACACTAGCTATATATAATGTTGTGATTTAGTTGTACACTAATTATTTATGAACCATCTGTAATAAAGAGAGAAAGAAAGAGAATCAAACCCCTCTGTCTATCCTTAGCACTTCTGTCTCTCTGTCAAGTACAGAAGGAGCCCAAATGATGATTTGCTGTATGTAGCAACAGAGTGCATGAACTAGCCACATAAGTTTCCATGGCTAGCATTATAAGGAATTAATTTTATTCTTCCTTTTCATGAAATAAAATTATACTTCTTTCAATGACCTTTGGTCAGATTGCATTCATATAATACCACAATGCCCACTTGAGGACACTGAGTCTTATTGTGCCTCTACCTTCAGGGACCCCAAGCATATTTGCCATCAAGCTATAGAGGGGAGCAAGACTACACCCATGGCAATGCTAAGGGAAAATCATGGAGCAGAGCTGGGCAAAATTCAGCTTTTCTGTTGAACTAGACAAAAGGGGAAAAAAATGTCATTATTTTCAAAGTTTTTTCTCTATATATACTGTATTTTATATAGATTCTGTAAGCATTCAAAGTCCATCAAAATATCTCCAGTTACAAGACAGTATATTTCATTTCTCCTAGTCATGACCGTTCCACTTACTATGGTGGGATAAGTTTGACAGTCTCTGGCCAATAATGAACATAAAGCAAAAAGTGGAAAAAACAAGACATGCTTAAAGTGTTTGACTCTTGGTGTATCCTCTCAGATCCAGCAGCGATCAGTTTAAACACTTCCTGAGCCAGACATTTTATCTGGTTTACTTATGGATACATTCCCATGATTTTCTCTAAACCCTGTTTAAATCCATTCATATTTTTGGCATCTACAGGATCTCATAGAAATTACCTCACAGTGTAGTTATGCAACAATACAGAAAAGTATTTCCTTCTGTTTAAACTCACTACCTGATAACTTTATCATGTATTTGTCCTCCTGAGTTCCTGTAGTGCAAGAAATCCAACAAGTCTTCCCTGTTCCCCACACTATTCATGAATTTATGCAATTGTCATATTCCTCTAAGTTGCTCTTTGCAAGATGAAAAGGTGTATTTAATTTATTCTCCCTACTGTGAAAACATTCTCCATCTCTATCAATTTCATTGCCTTTCAGTCCTATTTTATTACTACTACAATATGGTGTTACTGGTAGGTGGTTCTTTTCTGACAAAAACAGCTAATACAGTTGTCCTATTTTTACATTAGCACATCTCAAAAGCTTCATATGAATATGCTTCTCTTCAGACAAGGCAATTACTACCTTCAAGACTGAATCCTCAGTAACTACCCATGACATACAGTAAAGGAAAATCACTTCCTTCAAATCTCATGTGAATGCAGTTGTATTTTATTGGGGATTTTGCTTATGGGTCTCTTTTCATGTTACTTACACAAGGTGAGAATTGTCTAATGTTTTTAAAGCTAGAGGTAGCCTAGCATGCTGCTTTAGTGGAATTTCAATACCTTCTGAGGTTGTATTGATTCATCCAGATATCTTTACGTACAAATATGGAAACCACAACAGATGTCTATGCTAATATTTAGTATTAGTATAACAACTCTACATCTCTATTCTGACTAAGTACATAAGTACAGCCAATTTTGTCAGACTCATCCACTGTCTCATCTGCCTCTATCACTGCCTTTGGTGCCAATAATATTTAAAAGTGAACTAATGAATTCAGAAATGAAATGAAAAGAAAGAAAAACAAAAACAAAAACAAAAACCAAAAAAAAAAAAAAAAAAAACAAAAAAAAACAAAAA
>JANHGN010005818.1:38251-95862 GCA_024605025.1 Megaceryle maxima | reverse complement strand
AACAAAACAAAAACCAAGCAAACAACAAAAAGGAAAAAAAAAAAAAAACCCACACACTAAAAAACCAAAAAATAACAAATTTTAGAAGGTTTTTGTAATCTATATTGCTAAAGTTTGAGTTCGAGTAATGCTTTATCAGTTGTAGTTTCTTTTCAGCCTCCGAAATAAAGTTTTTAAATATTTTATAACTAATTAACTAATGTATATTTTGCTGTCCAAACTGAGATTTCTGTAAAAGATAAAGTGTGTGTTTATATGTGTGTGTGTATATTAGCATTATTGTATATGTATATATGCATATGTGTACACACATATATATGTATATATGCATGTATCTCTCTGTATATACTCATAGATGTGTGCATACGTATATACCCACATACATTAAATATGTACGGTGTGCATTACGAATATACAGTGGCTGGAACGGGTATGCAGTTGAAATGCAGATTTAAAGAGCCCCTCACAGACAAAAAGACGGAAGACATGAAAAAACCCAGAGGCTGTGAAGGAATCTTTGAATGCCTGTTACATCCAAAAGACACCAACTGTATATTCTGCTTATTCTCTTTTCTTTTAAAGAAAGAAAATGGCAGAAGAAAAACTCCAGAGATCTCACAAAGTTCCAGAATCTGCTGGAAAGAAGACGACTTGTTTGTCATGAGAAATCTGTTGAGAGAACAGGTTCATTATTGAGAAAGTGTTTGTGCTTTGTCTTCCTTGTTATGTGGCAAGAGAAGAATTTTTCATAACCACGTGCGAAATACTTGGCTCAGCCCTTTTCCCCACGAGCACCACATCTGTGGTGAGACAACGGAAGCCGACGTTGGGTCAGTCTCCACCCCCCTTCTCCGCACTGGTCTCCTCCTGGGGTCAGTTCCCTTTTGAGCCGGCTACCGCGGTGAGAGCCAAGCGTGCAGCCCAGCCCCGCTGCAGAGCCAGGCCCACCAGGGGTAGGCAAACCTTCACAGCAACAGTGACATGTTGGAGAGTGTTTGTTCATATCATGTCCTCTTCATATCGATACATAATAGGAATAACGATCAGGGAATTGAAGCATTCTTGTCCTAAGCAGACTTGCTCATACACTTAGCCCACCGTAAAACCACTCCTTGGTTTGCTTTTGTTGCTCAACACTGTTTGCGTTGTCCTTCCTAAAAAACTGCCCGTGTGCTTCCAGACCTCCACTGTCCCCCGTGGAGACAGTGGCTTTTTGGTTTAAAGCGCGACAGTACACAACAAAGTCAAATAGAACTTAAGCACTTACCTTCAAAGCACTTTAGAATCGTGACCTAAACCTCACGCTGGCGAGAATGGTTCCACAGAGGAGGGAAGCGAGGCTCAGGGGGAGTTGTTTCCGAGGTCCTGGGCAGTGCCGGGGCAGGACACACGGCACCATGCGGTCCCGTGGCTGGTGGCCCAACCCCACGGCTCAAGCCCTAGGGGCACCGTGCTGCCCAGAGCGTGCCATCGGAACGCTGCCACGCGTCCCCCTGCCTCTCCCATTGTCTCGGCACTCTCCATGTCTGTCACAGGGTGAATGACAGTGCTTAGTTACACACGGTCATTGAAGCTGTAGTCTGTATAAATATGCAATCTGTATATACATACAGATCACATATATACACACACTTGCGAAGACTGTACATATGAAATTGTTTGGTATGCACTTATTTTGCTTTAAACTCCTGGAGTTAAACATTATAGTGTAGCAATTTGTGTAAAGTGCACTGTGATTTCAAGAAAGCACAGTAAAGTCACAGGTCTTGTTATTCTTGCACTAAAAATGTGTTTACGTATATTAGCCAATGTATGTCTACTTTATTGCTCCTTTGGACAAATTAAAGCAAATGGTATAAAATGGTATGGGGTTTCCTTTGGTTTGGTTTTTGGTTTTGGGTTTTGGTTTTTTTTTGGTTGATCAGTTGGTTTTTGTTTGTTTGTTTTTGTTTGGGTTGTTTATTTTTAAGTGGACAATGGCACTATGTTTTTAAATGACAGGGTTTTTAAATAAAATGAAATCATTCCGTGTTCATTCTGAAGTAAGACATTTACCAATATCTTGAAATTGAATGTCATGTTGGTTTTTTTTCATATTTCATTAGAAATTGTCAGGTATGTGCCTGAGATTGTGTAGGAGTAAGGAGTAGCTAGAGGCTAACTGTAATCATATATTATTAGCTGTTTCTATATACACAGTATAAATACATATTAATTTTCTTTTCATTTTTGTACTTGATTTTTTAGGTAAGATGTAATTAAATGTTCTTTGATACTTCTGAAGTAATAAGATGTTGTTTGAAGATCAATTCTGCTTTCTTTAGTGCATTGACAATATTTTACAATAATTTAGTGCTTATTTATTTGTGCTCCGGTGTAATTATAATAAAAAGCAATAGTTTAAAATACCTGGCCGTTCATTTTCATTTGATGGTTCCCGCTTAGAGACAGGTTATTCACGGGGGATTAGCCAGGGATTCCTGGGGAGGAAAGTCAAGTCATAGACGTATATTTATAACATTCCCTAGGCACGTCTTTAATCGTATCACTTGTTGGAGGAAACAAATGAATTGCTTTAATGGGTTAAGATTGGCAAGTCATGCCTGGTTGCATGACGAGTGCCATCCTCAGCTAAACCCTTAGGATAAGATTTCTCTGAAGAGCTGACAGAAATTTCTCTGTAAGTACCTTCCGTAGTTTGGGATGGAAGATGCTGACTTCAGAGACCCCCACTTCAAAGATCTCCACTTGCAGAGTATCCACACATGGGACAGGCACCCATCATGCTCTCCATGAAGCTCTAAAGGGAAAAATCTGCTGAAAAGTCAGTATAATCTTCCTGTTTCCAAAGAGAAGCTTTCTTCCCATTGAGATGTAAACCCCAGTCCTTACCGAGGAGTGCCACGCTGGGAGGAAGCAACAGGACTGGACAGGGTTGGGAGGAGAGGCAGGGGGAAGCAAAGGGCTTGTAAACCTTGTAAATTATATCTTTCAATACTTGTGGGCTTTATTACAGTTTTGTAGCCTGAATCCTGTGACTGGGTGAACCTCCCCCCTAATTTTTTTTTCAAAAAGACAACTTGTAATTACAAAATACTTCAGCATTTCCATGAGCAAGTGAGCAAGGAGTCAGTAAAGAACCCAGTAAGAAACAGTAACGTTCTTGCTCTAGCGCTGAGACCAAATTTCTCTCCTTTCATGGAAAAAGCTGCCTTGGCATAGATCTGTATGCAGAAGCGTATCAGGGTTGGTATAGATCTGTATGCAGAAGTGAATCAGTGGAAAACTTCTGTCTGTCTTCTGCAGGAGCTGGTTCCAAGTCAGGTTTGCAAATGAACTAAAAAGTGCTCTCCAAGTGCTTCCCTGCCCCAGAGCCACCCTGAGGTGCTTTCCCCAAGGCATGGCCTCTCTCTCCTCAGCAGCAACCCCACTGCCAGGGCCCATAGAATAAATGGCTGAAGAGCTTTGCTACCTCTCGCTGCTCCTCTTCCTCTCATCAGCCCCTGGCACAGATGTTTAGAGCAACTCACCCTCTAAAGCAAATTCCAGCCTCTTGTCCCAGGCTCTTAGGGATGATTAGAAATGAACAGAACAAGGTTCTACAGGGGTTTCTCCAGACCTAAAAGAGAAAAAGGGATTGTGTCAGTTGAAGGGTGAGATTGTTGCCTGTACTTTGCAGTGGGACAGCTCACCAAGTCCCGTGTCCTAGGTCATTTCTAAAGGCTTTCCAGCATGCCTTCAACAACCACCTCCCTCCCCATCCCACACCTGACCTGGAGAAGCAACGGAACAGGAGGTTTGCCAAATGCAGCAGGGAGTGTAACTTTGGGGCAAAATCCAAATTTTCCCTACTTGAAGTACGTGCGTTTGCTCGCTTTGCTGCTGCAGGTACACTTCCTGAGTGCCATTGTTTCTCAAACAGAAGAGGTTTAAATTAAAAGGAGGCGAGACCACAAAAAGCAAGGGTTGAGTTTTACACTTGTACTGGAGCTTATTTAAAAGCAGAGAGGTGCCTGCAGTGCTCTGTCCTGGGTCTCTGCCCCTTTGCTGGCTGGAGCTGCTGCCATTCCCCCACTGCCATCCCTCAGAGTGACCTCAGCTGGTGCCAGCGTGGCTGTGAAGCAATTAAAGCACAGAGGGGCCTGTCTTGCCTGGGAACTAGTAACCTGCCCCGAGCAAAGCTGAGCAGTCGAGCAGCCGCTGGAGGAGAGACGGGCCAGCATCCCTTAGAAACAGGGCCAGCGCTGACAGGGCTGGCAAGGGAACCACAGGAAACTCCATAAAATTGACAAAAACAAAAGACAACTGAACAGAAAAGCTGCTCAAAGGCAGGACCGAACACATTTGGCACTTCTTTTCTAAACCTGCCAACGTCTCTTTTACGGTGCAGTTTTGCCTTTAAAACAAAATGACACACCTGCCATGTTTTAATGGGGCTTTTTGGCACTGGGGTGGGTGATGGATTTGGTATTCCCCCCCACCTGCAGCATACTCTCATCTGCCTTTCTTCCCTTCTCTCTGTCTCAGTCCTTTCTTTCATGATGTGCTTTAGGAAATATATTTGAGAGTTCCCCTGTTGTCTTTTGTTCCTGTTAACGTTGTGCTCTCCCTCCCCTGTTCTTCTCTGCTGGCTCTATACTCTCTAACCCTCAGGAAAACAAACAGAGCGGGAACCACCAGCGATTTTATTTTAGAGGATGGCATTTATCAATGCTGTTTACACAGCGAGTTTCACGGAGGGATTCAGAAGTGGCTAGAAGGAACCGATAAAACATAGAGGCACTGAGAAGCTGCAGCGTGTGGGCAGCAGAGCTGGGTTGATGCCGCCTTTGCCAGCCAGGTGCCATTGCCACGTGAGGTGCCTTTGGACTCTGCTTGCTCTGGGGCTTTTCCCGCCACTTTTGCATACGACACCCTGCACTCCTCAGTGCCCGGCTCTCCCTGAGGGAGCCGAGTCCTCCTGGCTGCATTGCCCGGCCATCATGGGCATGAGAGAGAGGTTCTCCCTGTTCCTTTGGAGAGCACTCTGAAACTGCTGGAGCTCACCAAGGTGAGGCAGCAGCCACATAAATCTGGTCCCCGGCTGGTGACACCAGCATGGTGCCAGGTGATGGCTTGGCCAGCACAGTGGTGCTTGGCACGGGCTGAGCTCCTTGGGCTGCTCCAGTGCCTCGTCTCACTCAGGCTCACCTGGCGTGCTTTGGGCTGGCAGGCTGCATGTGCTGGGTCAGCCATGCCCCCCGTAACCTCCCTTTCAGAGCAGCGTGGAGGGGCCCTGTGGGGACGGATCCCATGGCTGGCCAGGGCGGCAGCAGGCAGAGCACTGGATCATCTCAGAGGCACCGCTCGGGATGAGGGGAGACCATGGAGACATAGCTGTCCAGCACCCATGACACCCACCAAAGGGTAAGCTCCTCTGAGCAGTGGTTTTGATAACAATGGCAGCGTGCCCCCGCAGAACAGCTCTGGCGTGTGGAAGCAGCAAGAAGTGCCCCGGCTGCCAGTGCCCCAGAGTGGAGGAGCCTGCGCTCCTTCAGCAATCCCTCCTAATTGGACGTCTCTGGGTCTGCTCTAGTTGACCTTATACTTTGTTTAGACATTAACACCTCTGCAAAGTGGGTGTTAACTGGTGCTGTTAGTGTCTGTAACATTTTGACATCCACTTGAGGAGTGTAAATGATTCTACAGGGTGCAGGGCAGTGGAAAATCAGCCTTCCCCTGGATCCAGCTGGCTGGGGAAATTCAAAATAACTCCTGTGAATCCTGCTCCCGCCAAAGAGCTCTTTTCTTTCCCAAACTCTTCAGGTTTGGTTTTTTTTTTCCTTCACTGTTCTTGTAAACACAACAACTGAATTTCTCCTTTGTTTATTTTTCCAGTTTAAAGAGGCTGAGATGTCCTTGGCCAAGCAGATGGAGCCATTCACTTTCTACCTGGCTTTTAGGTCCACTGGTGTTTGAGAATTCTGTCCCAATTTCCGCTGAAGCATGTGTCCCATCCAAGGAGCCTGAAATCAACACCTTCTTTTCCGGGCTCTTCTCCTGTGTGTGTGAGTTGTGGTGACAGGAGTTGTATTGGGAACAAACTGACAGGATGTTATGCCCTGCGGTGCATTGTTTGACCAGACAGGTATTGCCTGGCTTGTTGAGCAGCACAGCAGGGAGCTCCATGAAGAACGGTGGCACCCCAGTGTCCACCACAGGAGGCTGTGGCAATCTGGAGTGTGCTGGTACCTGTCGTGTCATTGGGAACATGGGACCAGGCAGTGGAGCCATGATCACCATTCTGTGCAAGACTCGCTTGCAATTAATTCACAGCAGGCTGCAAGGTTGTGTCTGCCCAGGTCTGTGCTTCACCACTTATGTCTATTTTCATAGACACAGAGTACAAATCTCCAGTAAGCTGTCTGAATTAATACCCTGACTAGATGGCTGAGAAATGCTGAAAATCCTTCATAATAGCATTTTTTGAAATGCACTAAGTGACACTTCAGACTATTTTTTTTTTTCTTTTTTCCAGAAGTTTCAGATTGCTTTGCTTTCCTTCTGGTTTGGAAATTCAAACACATGTAATATTTGGAGACTTGGTACCAGAAAGACGTTTCAAATTCTGACAGGTTTTAATCCAAGTGAGCATAATCTAAGCATAATCTCCCCTTCAGGAACACAGAGAAGCAAATTTGAGAGCAGGCTTTCCATACTTCCCTAAGAAAGCTTTTTCTTAATGCCTATTTCATTTCCATGGAGATACTATTGCTTATGTTAACAGCATTCTACCCCACATAAATCACCTTTCTGTCCTTCTCTCTCTTGGGAAGAATGAATATGTAGTGCTTTTTGCTCAGGTTTTTCTTTCTCTGCATGTCCACAAGATAAATGAGTGCTCTATCAAGTGAGGTTAGTGGGTTTAGGGGAGGGAAGATTGTTTAGTGTCTTCTTAGGGTGAAATACGGCACTTAATGTACATATTCTGCTAGTTCAAGGCATGTCTTTGGGAAGTTTTATGCTGTTTCCATGACAAAGTTATAGGAAAGTGGACAAAATGCTGACTTGGGATTTTTGCTTGTGACAAAGCGTCCTCTGTCCTTCAAACTGCATTTCCACTGAAGAGCACTACATAATACAACTGGGAGGAATAATTAATGGTACGTTTACTGCCATGCTAGCAGAGAGAAATACCCTTTCAGATTTACCCTGGACTAAGAATATTCTATACACCTTTGATTTATCTTTGGATAGACTATTATTGGCTGTCTGATACCATCAAAGGTAAATCAAAACCTTAACAAGGCCCCAGTGTCAACCAGTCCCACTGTATGCCAGAGAACATGGTAGAACTTTGGAGCAATTAGCTTCGAGTATTCCCTTACCTCCCTTTTAAAATCTAGTCCCATGTTCAACAGTGTGCACCTTGTAGGTGCTTTCCAGATTCCTTAGCTAGTTTGCTCTGGTTTGTTTGGGGGCTTTATGTTTTCGTTTGGGTTTTGTGGGTTTCTGTCTTGTTTCTATTCTCCCGGCAGTCTTCCATAAACCTTTGAAATAAGGAATAAATTGGTTTGCCTTGACAAGCAACGGGCATATCGCATATCTATTCATGTTCAGTTTGCTATGACAAGGAATGGACATATCCCCGATACAGTCATGTATGTACATACATCTTACAACCAAAAAGGAAACCTGCTTCCAAGTGCTCCCGACAAGAACAAGAAAATGGGGTCACTTTCCTTTCTGGCATTCAGCTTTTTCACATGAAGAAGGTCTCATACTGTGCTGTTACAGCTCCAGTTTGGAATCCTAATTTGAAGATTTCATTTACTTCACTACAGATTTAGGTGCCTGTTTACTTAAGGCATGTGGGTAACTTTCCTCTGTTGAGTACAACACTACCTTTGGAGACAGAAAGAAATGTCCTGACATGCTCTTGTAGAATCCAGCCAGCAGTATATTCAGTATATTCCTTAGCTTAACAAATGATAAGTGTTTTAAAAGAAAATAGTTTTCAGTGTCGCATTTATCATGTGCTATTTGATTGATATAATTTTGCAATGGAATCTGAAACTTCAAGATAGAGCCTTCTTCTAAAACCTCTTCCGAGGGGCATTAAGCTCTAGTGTATCTAATTAATGCTTTAAATATTCTTTCCTATCAGTTTAATCTTTATCTATCTCTGCACTGCCTTATTACCTAATATTAACTGCTCATTGAAATTGATCGTTTCTGGTCTTTTCAAGCGTTGATTGTTCTTTCAAGGCTGAACATTTTAAAATAACACTATTGATTTTTCTTACATTATAGCCCTCCTCATCACTCCTAACTAGAGAGTGTCATTGTGGCCTGAGAACATGTGGGGACACTTGCCAGTGCTGGCTTTACAATGAAAAACATACGCTTACTGCACTATTCATCCAAACACCAGGATCTTCAAATGGTCGTCTCTGTGATTCTATGTTAAAACAGTGCTTTGGTTTATTTTCTCTTTAAAATGGTGAACATATTTACTCACAGATGTGAAATAGTGTGACTCAGATCCTAGAATGGGCTAACTGGAATAACTTGGGTCTCCAGAAGCCTCTCATGTACTGTTTCATGGGATCAGAGTAGGACTGGAGAATAATTTCTCTTCTCCTCCTGAAAAAAAACCCCTCATACTCACAGGTCTTAGCTCTGTTTGGACCACGTGCCTCCTTCATGTTCTCTGTCATCACTTCTGGCTTTCCCATGGTCATCTATGTGTCAAACAAGAGGCCTCGCAATCACCGCAGCCCGCTATTGTAAAAAATGCCTCATGACCATCAAAAAATTGTGATCTCTCTGTAAAGAAATGAAGTATTCCATGTCTTCCTAACCTTGTAGCTTACACAGCAAATCTGATAGGAATCTGAAGCGGCGGAGCATGACATGCCGACACATGAACACGAGGTCAGCAGATGGAGTGTGGGCTTTCAGAAGAGCTGGATGTGCACGTAGTGCCAATGGACAACAAGAATACTCAGAGAACCCTAAAACAAGCCCTCAGAATCATGAAAAGCAGTTGTCTCTGCAAACAGACAAAATGATGTGACTCTGAAAACGAAATGCAGAAAAAATACTGTGCCATGGCCTCTTCCGTAAGATAAAGTCTAGTTGTGCATGACAGAGAGGCTGTTTTTGTCAGAGGGCTCCTTTCACTGTATTATTTCCACCGTTTGACTCAGATGCACTTCTGCATCTGATGTAATGGCCTCTAGAAGGCAGATGATTGATACAGATACATGATTAGTCCAGAGGTCATGCTTTGGTGGCTATGAGAAGAGTCTGATTCAAGTCTTTGCCCATACAGTAACTGGGATCCCTGGAGATCAGCTACTGCACCCAAAAGAAATTGATACAGAATTATTTCCATGTGTTAGGAAGGTTGAAAATATTTTCAGGGGAAAAAAAAAAAAAAGCTTTTTCTCATATGTGATACTGAGAGTATTTTGTTGGTCTGGTTCTGGAAAGGGTTCTCACAAGCGCACAGAGAGGAATCACCCAGGTGAGGGTGTGAATTTATATCCATACAGCTGTAGCCCACATTGCTATTCTTTCCTGGCTGGCAGCGGCCCTTCATTAATACCCCTGGTCCATCACGGCATCTGTGGTTGTGTTTGGATACACGTGGGTGGTGTCACAGCCCTAGGGACACTATGGACATGTTGTCCTTAACAGCCCTGACCAGCCTCACCTGAAGCCTCCACCCCACACACCTGCCTGTGGAGTCAGGAGCCCCATTTAAGCCCAGCCTAGGGGCATAGATTCTTTCTTGAGCCCTATGGGAGCAGGGGTGTTCAGCTCTGCCCCAGTCCTGTCCTGTCAATCCAGATCTCTGCCCTGTTGCCAATGTTCTGCCTGGCCTAGACCTGCCTTGCAGTTTTGGACTTGCCTGGTGATCCATCATGGGCTGCACCCCAGCCTGCCCTGTCTTTCCTTCCCTCATCCTTGAGAACTTCAGATTTCAAGGTATGATTGGGAATAAATAGAAGAGAGCAAAATCTAGTAGAAAAGGGGTTAATGTAGCAATTTCAACAACCAGAAAACAGAGAAGATAAGGTGCTGGAAAAAAAAAAATGTGGGAAAAAAAATATAACTTGAACCAAAACTACCAAAAATATGGAAGGACAAACTGCACGTGCTCTAATGGAGGAAGTAAAACTAAAAGGGAAAAAACCAAACATTTACCAGTACCGTTATTAATGCAGTTAACTGACACCAGGAAAACAGCCAAAGATACTGCTATAATTTAAGGCTGACCTAAAGAAACTTGGCATAATAACTGAAAAAACAAACCCTTAAGGCATTAAGGAGGCAAATGGGGAAGGATTTTCAGGTGTTTTGAGCACCTGCATCACCTCTATTGGTGAAGACAGCTCTCAGGGTTATGATATCCTGGACTCCTCGAACTATGTTGCGGATACAAATATTTATACATTGAAAACAATATGCAATTTTGGGCTAGTTTTTTTCTGGATTTGAAAGCTTCACCTGTTGTTGCCCATGTTTGGTTTGGTGCAGGAGAGGATTGCCCCAGGGCAATGCTGCTAGCGCCCAGCATAAGTTGTGATCCCTGCATATTGGGTCCCAGCTATGGATCTTTACTGTAAGCTGTTCCTCACTATCTTCGGGAAGTTGGCAATGGTCGTGGAAGTTGTTGGCGTTGGTGTCACCTATTAAAATTAAAATGGTGCTGAAAGGTTGGCCTGTGGTAAGTGAGCTCTGCTCTGGCTTGTCAGTTGTTTGCAAGGTGCTGCTGGATGCTTCCCTCTTGTGCAGGCTTCAGGAGAAACGGCACCAGAAGAGGCGCTGGTCACTTCGGGTGACATATGGCTTGGTGGTCCGTGTGCTAAGGCTGAGCACCAAAGACTGCTGACAAAATGTTCAAGTCTTAGCTCTGTGAAAGAGTTTCTTTGGATTTCAGTCAAGATTGTTCAGTATCATCTGAGCAAGTCTGTAAACCTTTTCCCATACAGTTGTTGACCAAGATAACAAAGCATTGTGGAAGACAAACGTCAGTGACGCAAAAAGCCTCGCTGAGCTGAGTCTGTGTTATCCCCTTGGGCTTTCCTGCTGACTGTGTGAATCTCTGGCCCTTTTTCACACAGGGGGTGAACTTCTATTTCAACAGCACGCACTGCAGCAAGACCTTAGGTTGTGAGCAGGGATCCCAGTCAGATCAGCTTTGGGCAGGCTGCTAAAGCAGGACTGGAAGCAATTGCTGTCCCTGGGCTACTAAAGTTGAATCCAATACACTGCATCCTTGTGGCAGGAGAGGAGCCTCACTCAGTATGGATTCGGGAGGGGGAGGGGGGGTCCGCTGCAGGCAGCGAGCCAGAGGAGGTATGTGCGAGGTGAGGGTAGATCAGGGGGCACACAGGTGTGAGGCACTTTCCTGCCGGGGGTACAAGCTTGTGTAGCCTTCTGTAGTACTCTATGAAATACCCTGGATTTAATTCTGGTGTCAGGCTGCTTGTTTCTGCTGAGAACAGTTTATGGCGGAGTTGTGTGTTTACAGAGAGCTGTTAGGCTGCCCTTTCAAGTGTTTAAATAATATTGTATCAACACGCTGCAGACTGATACGTATCTTAGCAACTGTGTCGAGTTCACGATGGGCTAAAAATCCAAATGGGAATCAAACAATCTGGAGCCTCAGAGCTTAGAAAGCTGAGGATAAGGAGAAAATGATGAGGTTATTCTGGGCCCAACCAGTGCTCTCCTTCAGCTTCATGCTGTGCTAATTGTAGGTTAACAAGTACCTTGAAACCCTAATTAAAACAAAAGGCGTACGTAGTATCCCCTAAAACTAATACCATTAAAAAATGGTTTTTCAAGGGAAGAAAAAAAAAGAATAGAAATAACAGAAGTGCAACTGAAGTTTGGAGCATGGTCTATAATGAAGCAAAATAGACTTGCCTGGATTTATTTACTCATCAGTCGGTTCTTAAATCTGAAAACTTTGTATTTGAAGGCAAGGCTGACTGCTGTGTGTTTACCCCAAGTGCAAGGTGAGTAAGGAGAGAGGTTTGAGTTGTGTTGCAATGCTCTCATTTGTTTTGAGATTAGCTATGGTTACAGTATTTGGCTTCAGCTTTTTGAACACTTTGGAGTTAAATAGTATTTAAATCCAAGATTAATCATGTTGGTTTCTGCTATTAGAGGAGGAGTTCCATCTGCTAAATTTGAAATTACTTGGGGGTGAGTAATTGGAAATATCAACAGCGAGGTATTTAAGCTTGGGCTTGCTTAAATTCTCTCTATTGCTTGAAATCAAAACTCTTGTGCTTCCTTTACGCTTGCTGTCAAATCACAGTACAATATTTAGAAGAATGTTTTGTCCAGTTCCATTAGTCACAGAGATATAACAAGATGACATTCTACTTTTTCATTCAGCACCTGGAAAAGTTTCACTTAAACGTGCCCAACCATATCATTTGTCATTCTTCCTGAAATGTTTTGCACACAGACAAATGACACAGTCCCGCTGTCCAGTCAGTTACCATCTTGTCTGTGCCTGGTTACTGGACAGCCTGTGCTTGACTACTGGGAACTATGAGCTGATAAACCACTTCCGAACCTCTCTTACTAGCAGGGCTTGGGCTGATGCTTCAGAACAGAAATTACACTAGGAACACAGGCCTCTCTGATTTCATAGAGACTAAGATGCAATTAGATACTGTTCTCAACTTTACCTCTTATTTCTAGGTCATGGACAAAACCAGAGAGCCTTCCACCCTGGGGAGGGCTGCAAGCATGTTGGAAGCCATGCTGAAGAAGCTGGAGAGCCTCTTTCTAGAGACAAGGAGTAGCTGTCGTGTTTAATGATCTCAAAAGCTAGCTCTTGTTTATATACTTTATAGAGGCTTATCAGAAAATAACCATCTTGAGTTTGTTTTGAGGTTTTTTGTTGAGTGGAAGTTGGATTGGGGGTTTCTGCCAAGCCAGTTATTTTACAGTGCAATTTTGTATCCATTTTCCCTGAAAACACTGAAATATGCCTGAAGCAAATTTCTGTAAATCATGGCTATGTATTTATTGGAAAAGATTTCCAAGTGTTCTTGCAGAAACTGGAAAACTTCACCTTGAATTAACTCTATGGCCAATCAATGTCTGCCTTCAACACAGATTTTCAGAGAAGTACTTTGGGAAGGAGAAAATATGTGGTACAAACCCACTACCCTTTCCTCCTCGACATTAACCTCCCTTCATGTTCTTCTCATTCAGGTCGGGGCAGGGGGGGTTAAAGTGTCCCTGCAGTGAGAAATATCCATGACTAGAAGTGTTCCCCCCTTCCTTTTTTTTTTTTTTTTTTTTTTTTTTTTTTTTTTTTTTTTTTTTTTTTAATGCTTTCTTCCTTGGGTTTTTTCATCTTTATCCTTATTTCAGACTTGTTATTTCTCTTTCCCTCTCACTTTCCCACATACTAAGGGATTAAAAAGGGGGTTAATAGCTGAAGTCCTAACAGCAGAGATTTCAAGAGTGTTCATTGCTATAATGCAGGGTACTTTTATCTCCCATTAAAAGGAATAACAAATGAATCTGTTTTAAACACAAATTCAATCACCAAATGATTTTATTTTACCTATGCTACTGTGGTTTGTACAGCACTGGATCTAATGGAACTTTGCTGAATGACTAAGAGCTGAGTCTTATGATGCCAAAGTTGAAAGCAATGAAAAATAGAAGAAGTTAATTGTGAAGTAAGGTATGGCTCTTAAAATTTTCTGCTTCTTTTTACAAGGTTCTAGTTATTTAGCAAATAGCTGAGGAAACTCAATTCATTATTGCATAACAACCCTTTCTGTATCTTCTGATGGATTTTTAGCATCTAGGATACAAACAAGCCCTACAGGGTTACATTACCCTGACTAAGTTCAAGAATCCCTGAAAATGAATGTTGTGTCTCTTGCTCTTAAAGCAACACAAATTTATTGATAGATCTTCTTTTTTTTTCTATGCAACAGAGCAAATACCATGATATGTGTGGACACAAATGAAGGCAAGCTGGAGGAGCTACGTGTACCCTCAAGAAAAAAAAAAAAAGGAAAAAGTAAGCAAGAATATGTCCCAATGCACTGCAGTGTGACCTGTTGCACCTACTGGTATTGGTTGAGCAATATTAGCTTAAAATGAAAAAGAGGATTCAAAACATTTTAATGCCTTCTTCACTACTAGCAGGACCAGTAAGCCAAGGCAGCAAGCCGAGGTCCAGGTCAGAGAAACGTGTGGCCAGACAGTGGCAAAACAGCTCAGGCAGGGACAAGGCAAAGAGGTGGAGGTTAAAAGCTGCTGCTTGAGCAAAAGGGGAAAGGCCCCCAGTGAATCACCTCTTGGCTGTCTCACAGAGCTTTCCCCACCTATCTGAGATGTGTTACAGCTCCCCTGTACCAGGGCTGGCCTTGCACACAGGCAGCAGAACACCTTAGAGGAGTGCAGGATACGTGGACAGGGAGCAAGAAATATTTTCCTTCATTGCTCAGGCTGTGACAGCATCAGAAGACAGCTGAGAGTGTGCCTTTGTTTCCAAAAAGAAGAGTTCTTGCTCCTGCGTGCAGTCCCATCAAGTTCCCACTACCTCTGCAGCTCCGAAGCTATGACTGAAAAGTTGTGATAACAATTTTTCCTTTTTTTTTTTTTTTTTTTTTTTTTTTAAATTTCATTTTCTCCTCCAGCCTTCCTGGGAAAATGCACATCAGCTCACTGGAGCATGCTCTTTGCTTGGATTTGTGCTTCTGTAAGTTCAGACTGTCCCAGGTCTGTTTCACAGGTGAAAGCTGCTGATGTGTTAAGAATGTTTGTAAATAAGCATGAATTGTAACAAGTTTTGACAGATTTGTTGTCATTTGTGCACATGCCTTGTTTTGGGGACGGCAGTTGTGTTTTGAGTGGGTTTGGTTTTTTAAGGAGATAGGAAACCTGCTGGTTGTGTGCACACCTGCTTTGTGCCACCTACCTGCATGTGTGAGGCCAATGAGCATGTGGAGATGCCATCCTGCCTTTGGTGGCAACGAGCAGAATTGCCAGTCTTAGCCTGACCATTGAAAAACTGCAGTTAGATCTGACTAAGGAGCCACTCATCTCCAGGAGCAGAATCTCCAAGAAGGGAATGGCCAGAGATAACAAGCTCCACTCCAAAGATCTCATCATCAGGACGTCTCAGCTTGCTTGCCAGATGTAAACATGGGTAGTTGGGTGATTTAAAGGAGCCTTTATTACCATGTGATAGGATTTATTGTTTTCTGTCCAGTTGCTACTTATTCCAGTGTTCTGTAGGTTATTTTACTTATATTCAACCAGCCAGTTTTAATGTTTAATCCTTGATTTTATTTATTTTTTAAGTGGCAAAATTAATGAGTTTGGGAAAAATGTTGTGTGTGGTGGTTTTTTTCCAAATAATTTCCAGAAGCCTCAATATTAAAATCAAACCACAGCTGTACATCAGGTATTTATCCTTTGCTAGTTCAAATGTCCTCAAAACCTGTTTTTGCAAGCATCTGACTGTCACTAGTTCATGAGACCATGTTTTGTCAAAGCAATTTCCAGTAGTTAACTTAATGCCAGCCCCAGTTTCTGGAATGGAAACACAGGAGAATATTCATAAATAAATTACCCTTAACTTCCATTAAGCGCTTGGTAAATTAAGTCCCAGGTTCACAAGGGTATTTAAAGATATAACTTATACTTGCTCAGTTCTCTAAGGGAAATTGAAACAAATGGGAGTTAAGTGCCTATTGAGAAGCCCTGGATCTGGGCCTAAGTGAAAAAGGCTTAGCTTCATTTGCTGTAGAGCTCTGCTTTTTCTCTATCCTGTCCCAATAACAAGATTCTATTTCTAGTGTTCAGATGTGGAAATTTGGCAGTATGCCATTGTTTACTACTGAAGTTTAGTACTGACCAGTGAAGGGAAATGCAAGTCATGTTGCCACTGGGACTGTTTATAGAGTGCAAAACTAATTTTTAACTTCTCTTTTGCTTTTGCTCAGTTCTGATGGTGCAAGCAGCTCGAGGGGTCATATGAGAATTTGCTTCCTTGGTCTTCCGGAGCACTGTAAGTAACACCCATCAAAATGGGATATAACCAGGAATATTAGAAATGGAAATGCAAGTGATGAAAGTGAGATAGGCATCAAGGGGATTTCTTTTTTGGTAACTATGGGATTTTTGTCGTGGTTAACAAAAACAGTGGCACAGACATTTCCTTCTTTTCATTTGACAGTCCTCAGCAGTAGGTAGCCTGACCAACAGAATGGGACTTAGGTTGGTGAAACAGAACCAGTGCCTTGACCCCAGCAATCCTAAAATGACTGAAAAACTGCCTTAGGAGGGCAGGGAAAGGTTCCCTGGTCTGGAAGTTTTTCCAGGCAGGCTAAAACCAGTGTGGTCACTTGCATGTTATGCTTGGCCTTGCTATTTAGGGATGGATAGTTTCCAAATCTCACCACCCCCAGCAAAGCAACTTTATTCAGAGACCAGAGTGCTTTTAACTGACCCCAGACTCAGATGTAGAGTTGTGTGCATATATATGATTGTGATGGGTATGTTTGTGTGAAGATGATGAAGAACTGCCTTTGTTCACCCTCCCTCTTGGCAGTTTTGCTGAACACTCTCTACAGAAGTGGAGCTACAAAGGCAGTGTCTCAGTTTCTAGGAAATGGTGGCATAGTAGCAATTTGCATCAGCTTTTGGATTAACTCCTTTCACATGGATTAAATAGTAGGAGAGGTTTGATCTTGCAGTCAAATGTTCATTGAAGCTGGGTAAAGACAATTGATGCCCGACTGAAATGTAGTCCAAGAAAACTCTCTAGCAACTGAGGTCTGCCTTGAATGCCTTCCACAGTTAGCTTTTCATTGTATTAGAACTGATTGATCCCAGAGTACAGATGGATTCCTGAGCTCTAGAGGTTCATTGCATTCCTGAGCTCTAGAGGTTCATTGCATACCAATAACATCCTGGCATCGTATCGGGAAAATAATCAACACTTCAGTTCTTTATATGTTTTTCTTTGTAGTCTTTTTCCTGGGTTTGAGATAATTCATCTGCCATTCTCTTAATTACTATTGCTTTGTGGCTTACCTGAAAAAAAAAAAAAAAAGATCAGATTTTTTTGCATCTTTATGTACCACCTGGCTCAGAGGAGCAAAACTCAATATGAACCACAACAAAGAAAACAGAGAGAGGTTTTTCCCTGGCAAATCTTTATTGTAGATAAAACTACTCAGTTCCTCAGAGACTGAGTATTTCTTCTTGTGCAATACTTAGCTTTTATCAAGCTTGGGTTTTTTATCTATTATCAACTACCATTCTTATATGTGCTGCTAATAAATTTTTTGAAGTGTTCTGGATGGAGGAGAAAAAGATGGGGACCTAGTATCTTTGTTTTCCCCCTACATAAGCCTGAATATTTCTAAACTTATACAATCTGAAGTATTGTCAGTTTTAGGTTTTGAATGATTTTACGTTCACAGAATACTCAGGATTAAAAAGGTGTGACTGAAAATGCTGTGTGAAGAGAACTTCACTGCATTGTTACACACTCAAAAATCAGGCCATGAGAGCTTTAAGGTTTTTATGTCTAACTTTAAATGTGCTGCCTCTGTATTGTCACGACAATATAGTCTTCAGATTGTAATAGCCGACTGCATTTAGTGCTGCCCTTCTGACAGCATAAACCACACATCTAAACTAGGAAACAACACTCCTGTTTTCTAAAAACATAATCAAGAATTTTCATATTTTACCTTGAATAGTCCAAGAATTTTCAAAATCCTCTGGAAAAAGCTGAGCGTGACAGCAGAGCCCTTCCCTGGCAAGGTGGGTTATATGGCAGCAAGGGCATCCCCTGGCACTCAGCTGGTGATAACATTACATCAGGGACCTAAATAAAATCTCAGGCCAAGTATTGTTGCAATCTCTGGTACACTTCAGAATGGGGGGGGGGGGGCGGGGAAATGGTTCCCTTAGAAAAATATTCAGGAAGGATCTTCTAGAATTGCCAGTGTTGTGTCTGGTACCTGCTGTTACAACTGCAGCACTTGCTGAGGTTAGCCATGAAATGTCCAGCTGCCTGCACCTGGAAATTAAGATACTGGTGATAAATGGTTGGTAACAGTTTACATAGGATAAATTTTGTTTTCTGTTCCGTTCCTTAGGTTATCAAAGGATCTGCAGAGTTATGTTGTGATAAAGCTTGGGCTTTGCGTGGTCGGAGACGATACGTTTAAAGCATTATCAGTGTTCTGGGTAATATCTTTGTGCTTTTCTTTTCTGTCTTTTGCATAGTTCAAGTGGCAGGCGTGGAGTGAAAAATTCCATGAAGTCACTTCTGCACTCTTTTGGCCCAGGGAAAGCTGCTGTGTTTTAATCGCATTTAAACCCTAGCCACTAATGCTGCCATGCTGCTCTTCCAGCACAGGGACTCTGTCCTTTCCTGTGGCTACCTGCATGTCAGCTGCCAGGAGTCCTCTGGAAAGCACCTACATCTGCCTGCTTAGAGCAGCTTTAACCACAGAAACCCTACCTGTACTCACCCTGAGATCTCGCTGTGCCGTGAGAACAGCTTGTTCTGTTACAAAGCCCGAGTCTATCTCCTTCTTTTCCTGAGCACAGATCAGAAGGAAGTCACTTAAAAATCAGTAAATATGAGACTCCCGAGTGAAATGAAACAGGCTTGGGATAGGTCTTGTGAGTACAAAATACACCTCTTTAGTATGCACCCTTAGGGGCTGCAATAAACATGGTAAATTTAATGTGGTGGGTTTATGAGCTGAAAGCAGTGTCTGCTGGATTTTTTTTTTTTTTGCCTTGATCATTTAGGTCTGTATCATATCTGAGCTTCCACTGCAGTAAGATCTGCTGTTATTACTCCAGGGATGTGAGAACCAAAGAACAGGTTTTATCATAGGCTTGTTTTAAAAAATTATTTGGTTTGATGTGGCTGTTTTCTTTTGCCTGACTAATCTCACAAACTGTTTAGCATCTTCTCCCATGATAAACCGATTGCTGTCAGTGAGGGGGATGCTGAGTTTTGGGACAGAGCACAGACAGCCACCAGTAAAGACTTGATTGCTGGGGAGGGAAAAATTGCTATTTGTGAGAGAAAAACAGTGTCCTAATTCACGGGTGGCACGTGCGATGAAAACCTGGCAGGTCTCTGTACTTGACGTGCCCCTGATGTTCAGAGCTGGCATCTTTTTATAGCATGTGATGACAGAAGCAGGGCAGGTAACAGGGGCTGCTGGATTTGTAAGATGGTATGGGATGTCTGTGCAGCATTGGTGAGCAGGGGTGGAAGACAGGGTAGAGTGATCTTATTATAGTGAGTTTATTTGGCAGACTTTCTCCCTCTCCACCTTTCTCCAACCCATTTCACAATCTTCTTTGTCTTAATCTCTCATTTCTCCCCATCTGGCTCTCCTGCATCTGCTCTTTATTCCCATATCAGTCAAATGGATAATCTGATGTGGACAGATCATAATCTCTCAGACAGACTATAGGTGGAAAGCTGAGAGGTGTAGGAAGCAGCCTTTTGTCCAGAACACCCTCTGGCCAAGATGTGAAAGAGGCTAACAACTGCTGATATGAGCTTGGCTGCATGTGCCATGTTTAGACACCCTCTTCCTTGCATGCATTTTTCGGCAAGTCCCTAGCTTCCTGAGACCTTTCCTGTACAGCTTCAGGCTGTGGGGATATACACTGTCTCTTCCATGGGATGGCTCTGCAGAAGCTAAAACATGTCCAATTGCTCTTCCAACAGTGTGGTGGGAGCAGGCTTTCTGAAGGATAAGTCAACTGTGGCAAACTAGAATGACTCAGCCATAGTTTTAACCACTAAGGATTATGTAGCAACATTTTTTTTTTTTTTTTTCAGACAAGAAAAATGCTAGAGAATAAATGAGGAGAGTTTTTAAACCACATAGAAGAATGAAAGTGGTGGTTATGATACAAGCTGTTTTATCACCCTAGCAATTTTCCAGTGGTCTCAACTATAATTTTAGTAAATCCAGCTGTGGTGTTTAGTAAGGAAAAAAAAAAAAAAAAAGAGGTTTGGGATTTTTGGCTTGGCTTTTTTAGTTTTTGTTTTCTTTAATTGACTGAGTTTTCACATACTGTAAAAGGTCAGGGATGAATGGGAAAGGTTGATTCAATTCTCTGAGCTCTACCTGCCTCTTTAAAAGCTATATTTTGCTGCTGCTTTGGCCTGAAGTTGGCAATTCATCTGTAACAATCTGTATCTTGTGGTCTAAATCAGCCTTATTCTAACATACCGAGGCGGGATTGGGATCTTCGAACTAGAGACATAAAAAGTAGCAAGGTTGTTCTTTTATAATCCCAGAGCATACTTTTTACAAGTCTCCCCTCTAATTGTGGTGTAGATGATTGGCCACCCTCCCTTCAAAGTACTCTTACAGGGAGCACATCTTTTTATTTCTGGCCGGGAAATGAGTGGGGTGGCCTGGCAGGGAGCAGCGCCTCTCGAACTCACCCGGCCCTGCCAGCCATAGCTCCCAGATGGTTGTAAGATGCCTTCTGAAGCCATGATAGCCTGAGAGTGTACAGGAGGCAGAGCTGCAGGCAGAGCTAATAGTTTTTTATTAGATTGACCTTCTTGGAAAAAGACAGGCTTTCAGGCACTCTGCCTGTCTCCGTGGCTGAAATTGTGCTCTGCACGGCCTGCCATGGGCTGAGGGCCTGCAAGCTGCTCTGCTTTCTTCCAGCTTCTCTCTGTTCTTACTATGGCTGTTACCTCTTGCTACAAATGCTGACTCGGCTATCAGATAATGTTGAGTTTTCAGCAAGCAGAAGAAGCTAAACTAGTCTGGATGATTTCATCACAAACCTGAGGTGGCCCCAGTCAGAGGTGGCTCATACTGAAATGGGGGTGAGTGGGTGTTTCTAGGCCTCAGAGTTAGCCCAGGATTTATTGTGCGCTGTACGCTCTGCCCATGGCAATCTCCCTGCAGGGTGACAAAGTGAAATTCAAGGCATGGCCTCATTAGGTGATATGAACCTAGAGAGGTTTCCTAACACGCTATTTAGCTGGCAGCATACTTCTGACCCTGGTTTCCCCCCCCCCTCCTTTACGTTGTACATGGTTGTAGCAGGTCCCTTAGTCAATTCCTTGCTCAATCATACTGTAGCTGAGCAATGATGGTGTTACACAAGTAGTAACTTGAGCATCCTTCTCTTAAAGCTCCTAATAGTTAAATCAACACCTACTAGCAACAGCAATATTCATATTGCCACGATTTCTTAACTGTGTATGAATATATGACTAACAAAGCCAAAGTATACTTGACAAGTGCATACATTATCATTTCTGTTGGTTTTCTTACACTCATGTTTTTTCCCATATAGTTCTGGTTTGGGTTTTGTTTTGGTTTTGCTTGTTTGGTTTGGTTTTTTGTTTGTGGTGGTGTTTGGTTTTATTATTATTATGATTAGGTTGGTTTGTTTGCTTTGTGCACAACCAAGTATAATTAAATTAACTTCTTTTGCTAGGGTCTCTAATTAGGCTTTGTAGCAGCCTTGTAGTGGCAGTTGCCAGGTGTTTGTGCTGATGGTCAGACACTCCTCTCTCTGGTACATAACCCTTAGGAGGTGAGAAGCAAGTTTCCTGGGAGGTATTAACCTCCTGGGTTCTTGTTTGTGAGTCACACAACCCTGCTGAATTACAGTATAGGCACCTGTAACATGTTCTACCAGCTGAAACAGATTCTCTCCAGTATAGCTGAATGTTTCGCTGTCCAAGTCAGCTTTGTCTGCCCTGGGGTAAGGAGCTTTAAGTGTATTTCAGTGCAGCTGCAGCTTGTCCCTAAATTAACCACGCCCGGGGTGATGAAAGTGCCAGCACCTGGGGCTCCTTGGCAACCTGGAACCGGTCTTGTTAAGGGCAACGAGGCTCGGCTGTCCTGGCAGCCCCTCCGCCGCCCGGCAGCGTTGCCTTGGCCCAGGCACCGGCACGGAAGGGGCTGGGGAACTGCCCGAGGCTGCTTTGGGCTTGGTGCAGCTGACCTGGCTGCTGGGAGGTGGGGAGCTCTGTGAGGGTAGGTGGGCAAAGGGGTGCTGTATAACTCAGAAGAGTGATATTGGAGAGCTGGGCATGTAAAAAGTCTCCTGGGGTGTTGTGGAGAGAGCTTTCCTTCCCCTGCTAGGGAGGGCAGAAGATGCAGACTGAGAACCAAGGTGTTTTTTCAAGAACAAGGAAGACTTTGCACAGAGTACCTGCGGAGCTGTGAGTGAAGGTAAGTCAGAGAGCCTTTAATTCAGTTAGCTTCAGGCACTCAGGATTCCTATCTAGAAAGCCAGTGTTACATATAAATGTGCTTTGGATTTGGGGTTTGTTGAGAGCCAAATGCAATCACCCTCTTGAGGCTTCTACTCAGAATGTCAGTGACATGTGAATTTTTCTAGGGAAAGAGTTTTTATTGCTGTTGTCCTCGCTTCCGAGAAGGACTCAGACTATTTTTTGTTTTCTTCTGTCTTTCTGGTTGCTTCTGGTTTATTTTGGTGTAGGCCCTTCCATACTTAGCTCAGAATGTGGAGGACTTTGAAGCCATATGCTCTTAGCTGAGGTCTGTCCATTTAACAGTATAGATCCCAAATTTGGGGAACTCCTGTACTTGAAAAAAAGAAAAAACAAAGGGAGAGGGGAGGGAGTGGTAATGGTGAAACCCAAACTTGTCCTAGGGAGCGTTCTGATAGTACTTGAAGAGCATCTCTCAAACTTAAGCTTATGGGTTGTTAACAAAAATAAGCTCTGAAAAGCAAGATCTTTAATTAAACCTTCATTACCTAACCATGTGAGTATAAAAGGGTGATTCAGAAAACTGCTGTTCTTCAGTTGATGTAGTTGAAGTGAATTTGTAATATTACAGCTGCTTGTACCATGGGGCATCTTTCAACTGCGTGGGTTCTTCTGTGGCTCCTTTCATCAAGACTTAATCTGTGATTTGTATCTCAGTAATGAGTCGGACATTTGGTGGTTTCCACGCTGCCTCTGGAGGAAGTGTTACTTTGTGAGAGAAAACCTGGGTTGTTTACAGCATGAGTAAATACTAAAGGTGAGGTAGTAATTTTATCCAGTTGACCGTAGGAATGGGCCTGTCTAGCAGCTTCTGTGTAGCTTCTCGTGGTGCATATTCACGAGGCAAAGTGTTTTTCAAATTTCTCTAATTTCTTTTTAATGAATTTGTATTTGCCTTGTCAAACTTTATATTAACTTGGTGTTGGTTCTACATATATGGAAGGATTTACTATTCTGTATATTTCTATAGGTTCTTACAATGTGTCAAAAATCTAACTTTATGAAATCTATGTATTGACTTTCACCACTATGCGTATTTCTTTTTCACCACTTGGATCTAATTTTTATGGACCTTGTTTTTAATCTATGAAGTTTAATTATTGCAACCCAAAGAAGTCCTCACTGCAAAAGTAGAGTACTGAGCAGTTTTTTGTGCTGTAACAGTGCCACTTGCACTGAGAAAAATTCAGAATTTAATGTCACCTGGTAAAACTTCCATAGAAGTCTAAAACAGTGATGACTGAATTTTCTTCTATTCCAAAACCCCTCAGTAATTCTGGGAAAGACAGAAGTTCATGGAGATCCCCACAGTAAATGAAAGAAGTCTGGAACCATAGAAGTGACAAACATATAGACATTATCAGCCCCAAATAACTGTCTTGGAAGAGGTTAATAGAACAAATAGGATTGAGAACTTTCAAGGAAGTACTCGTATAACAAATTCGCTCTTGGTAATGAGTGCAGGCTGCCTGCTGTCACAAGAACAAGATCATACCCATGCGCTTGTCCCTTTTATTTAAGAACATGCATGGAAATTGCCAAATACTGGGCTTGACATGACTACCTTTTTTTTTTTTTGTGCATGAATGAATAATAGAAGGAGAACTGCAAATGTTAAGCCAAGCTCAAAACTACAGCAGAGAAGTAAGTCGGATGGGAAGTCTTTGCCCTGTCCCCTGTATATAGGAACACTCTTGAGCAGAAAGCCCAAACCTGTGATAGCTGTGCAATGTGTTGCATATGGGCACATGCCAGCTCTGGTGCTTGACACGTGGGTTTCATTAAACACAGCTGCTTCACGGGGTGCCTGGCTTCTAATTGTTAATGCTAGTAATTAAGACACGTGGATTATTTTTTTTAATAAAAGCCTTGAACTTAGTTGTCCTGGATCTTGATCTAGTGTTGTTTCAGTCTTTGAACAGAAATCCCCTAACCCCATTTGCTTTAGTCAATAAAAAGCAACTGTCTTGTGTGGCTGTGACTCTGGAATATATGTTAAGGCTGTAAAGCAGGCACTAAGACAATGCACCTCGATGCTTACTGGGTTGGGAGAGCCAAAGCATGTCTCATCCTCGTCAAATACCTTGTGTTTGCCCTCAGTCTCTCTCTAGTGCTGGGTCATTTGATCCCCCCCCCCCAACTGTAACACGCAGTTGCCTTGGATCCTCAAGTCTAAGCTACCAAATGTGAAGAAGACCCCTGTATCAAACAGTTGTTGTTCATCAGCAGGGATGTTTTATAAAGGGAGTTGAATTTTTCTTTCTGAGGGCATGAGACTAATGCCCTCTGTGTCTGTGAGGTATGTGTACAATTAGATTTTTCAGAAGAGGTTGCTGAATCTCTTCAGAGTGTAGCTGGGTGTGGAAATTGGTTTGGCTTAGGCAGAGATCTGGTGCCCAGGCCAAAGGAAGGCTTTCTGCTTATCCAGTCCTCCCCATTTAAAACAAACAAACCCAGTGCTGATGCATCTGGAATACATACACATGTGTATGCACAGAAATACATGTATGCACATGCCCACACTCTCCCTATACACGATCAGGTCAAGAGAAACAAGTGAGGTCCCCAGTAGAACCAGAGAGAAGAAAAAGTGCAAAGGAGGGTACACAAATCTGGGAGCAGTTGAAGTGACTGCTTGCTGCTGTTTCCTGGGAGGCATTGTGACATGAAAACAGAGGAGATCCTGGCTCAAGCTGAGGAATGGGGTAGTAGATGCTCTTCCAAGTGCTTGTTCCTGTGCATAAACTTGCAGAAGTTTTGGGGCTTATTTCACTGTCTGCCACTTCTGAGCAGCATCAAGTAGAACTAATTACTTGCTTATATTTATTTATTTTTCCCAACAATGCAGTCCTCACTGGCAAACAACTTTCCTCTCCCAACTGACTTTGTAAGTGTTGGTAAAAAAATGTCAGAAGTTTGTGGTTTTGTTGTTAAGGGGATGATTTTTTTTTTTTTTTAGGGTTCTGGGAACTGAAATACAGCCTACAGCTAAAAATGACACACCCAACTATGAAGTTTAGATAAAATCAGACCTTCTAAAAATACTTGACGTTGGTCTTGCTTCTCTTAAGTAAAGAGTAGTTACCAGAAATTCTTGTCTTTGGTAACACTGGATCATGACTTAAGTTACGTCCAGTATTAGGCTTGGGGGCAATATCCCTTCATCTAATAAAGTAAAAATGCTACCAACTTTTCTGTACCAAGTTGTGAAAGAAAATGGTATTGATACTGGGGGGAAAAAATTCAATAAATCAGGCTTTACCACAGATGAAGGCAGTAGGTGAAGTAGTAGCTATGAATGCTAGAAAGAAACAGTCATCTTGGAGGTGTACAAGTGACATGGCCCCCTCTGGTATGAAATATCAGAATGGATGCATTAAGAATGAGAACAAGTGCAGAGAACTACTAAATTAATTAGAGTAAATTAAAGATGTGATGTACACTGAAAGATGTCTGTTCTCCAAGTGAAAGTTAAGATGTGACTTAAAGCAGTCCAATGGCTTGGTAGGGAAAAATAATAGATGGGTCCTGCATTTGGCTGGAAAAGGCTTAGAGAAACCCAGTGGGAAAGAGGGAAGCTGTGTAAATTCAGCCCAGAGATAAGGCAGTCTCTCATCAGCCGGGGTTATTCATCACTGGAACAACCTAACTAGGCATGGAATGGTTTCACCTCAATCTAGGATATTCAAGGTATGACTGAAGATGTCTCTGAAAGAGATGCTCTAACTGAAACATAAATTATGGTCTGGAAGCATAAATTATTGCGTGAGGTTCACTGGCCTATGAAATGCAGGAGGTCAGATGGCACTGTCTTAACTGTCCCTTTTGGCCTTACTATCTATGACTAAGTAGCTGCTAGCACGATTATGTGGAAGTATAAATCTGTCTTAGGTGACTATCCCTATTGAGCTTGATGAATTCTTTATCTATTCTTTATGTGTCAGGCAAACAAAATAGTCTGTGAGCACTTGACCAGCACTGCGTGTAGGAAACATCCTTGTGGATTTTCTCAGCCTCTCCTGTATTCAAATTCCCAGTTCCTTGGAACAGTAATGGTAGGGAAAATATCTCTGTTATTACCAGCCTGAACCATCTGGTGAAATCCTAGTGCAGCCGCTGGCATCTCTGCAGCTATCTGCTAAACTACTGCAGAATGGTGGAATCTGAAGGACAGCTCACAAGATCACTAAAACCACCAGATGTTACACGTGGGCAAATGTAACAAATTAACTGCCATCGGTTATAACTGATTGTTAGTGTAATAGCTCCCATTAGCAGATGAATTAATAGTGGGTAGTGCATAAATATCCTTACTGAAATTGCTCTGGCTATTCAGGAGTCTAGTAACTTCCAGGAGCTTTGTTTCTTATCTGATCTAAGTAACTAGAAGATCAGACCTCATATAAGCTTGTACAGATTTGCATCCCTGTGGCCTGCATTGAACTGCCTATCTCATCAGATGCCCAACACTGGTACAAAAACTTCCAGTGCTAAGGGTGTTGTTTCTTGATCAGAGCTCAGCTGTATCTGTATTCTGCTGTAACCAGGGAGTACCAGGAATGCTGCCTCTTAATGCACGACAGAGCAACAGATTGCACCAGCTAAAGACACAGAGGTGTCTTTAGTGAAAGAATTGTTGGCCCCGAGTGTGACTTTTTTAAAAAAAGGATCATGTTAAGGACATCGTGTTCTCTTCAAGGTCAAACTGACATGAATGAAAAAAGTCTAGATGAGTTACAGGAAAAAAAAACAAAAACACCCTATTATGCTCTCTGTACAGGCTCCTTAAAGGAGCATGCTAGGTTTGACATCATGGAAATCAAAACAAAATCTGACTCTCATTAACTGTAATTAAAATATGTTGTTCGTGTCAGCTAAGTACATGATGCCCTTAAAAGATTATCTTGGGATCTGTTGAGGTTGAACTGTCTCTATAGCAAAATCTGAAAGCATATTTCAAAACTTATTAGAGCCCACTGAAAAGCTATTAAATCCTAGTAATCCAACACATTGTGATTGTCAAATTCCACTTGAAACAGGCATTTATTTCTCTAAAGTTATAACAGTCCATCCAGCAGGAGTCATATGCTCTGGTTTAATTTGTGACTAACTTAACTCTGTATTTGATAACTGCATCTAGGACAGTCGTACAGGCTACAGAACCATCTCAGCTGAGTACATTCTTCTAAGGGTGAATTTAACACTAGCGTGGGACCATTGCTTCGTGCCTGTGGCTACTCGAGGGTGCGTTTGAGCCGTTCTTGTCTGGACTGGTGTGGGTGTGAGTGGCCTCTAACAATGTTACCTGGCTTGGTTTTACAAACAAGGGTACAATTATTTAGTGCAAAGTAAATAAATTCTGGTTCTTCAGGCCAATCTGTAATCTGGAACTCATCTCAAAGCTGAGAGCAATTTATCTCTAAGGCCAATTCTAAGTGCATTCCTCACACACTTTTCTTTCCCTTCTTTTTAAGAACCATTGTGAAATCTTCTGTAACTAATTTTAAAAAAACCAAACTGCATTGCTAGATGGTGTTCAAATGTTCTTGAAAAGCTTAGGAACAGAGACCAATTCCTTCAGCAGTGTTAGAACGTTGGCCAGGGCTTTTTGTTGCGCAACAGTGTATTCTTGGACAGGACTGTGGCATGCTCATGTATTTCATGACAGAACGTGGCATTTGAGAATAGAGACCAGTGCTGCAAAAGATACATTTCTTAATTAACTCTCATCTCCAAACCTTAAGGTAGGATCCCAGTCATGGCTTGTGGCAAGACTCTGAACGTGTAGCTTTGCTGTGCTACAGCTGTCTGTGGGAACAGTCAGAAATGCAATGTTACTGTGGATGAGCCCTCTTGCTGTAGGAAGAAAATAATCAGTAAGTCTCAAGTCAGTAAGAAGAATGTACAAGCGGCTGTATGTTTTAAAGTGCTCTCGCAGCACTCTCAGTGAAAACTTCTGTAATAAGGCACAGTCTCTTCTCTATTTTCTTTTTAAATCTCAGTTAAGCATTGCAAGAATTGCACAACTTAAAGGATTGAAGCTGTATTTGAAAAGGTCATTAATGGGTATTGGTATCTTTTCACGTAACTACAATAGTTACCTGCAGATAGTGACAAGTGTTCAGAAATGCAAACCAGATTGAGGCAAACAAAGCATCATTGTGGCTTTTGAGGTAAACAGAATGACATTTGGCATAAATGGGCTGTTTCTGGCAATTATTCAGCCTCTCTTTTTCCAGTGACTTTTTATTAAACTCACTCTTGTAGAGTTGAAAAAAATCTTTGTGTAGTATATAATCGTTCTCAGAAGAGATTTTATCACAAGTGTCTTTAATAATGCTTATTGTTGCATTGCACATTTGGAGGACAAATGGTCCTTTGTAACAAGCTTCTACAGTATCTAGTGCAGCAAGACAGGGCAGGTTTGCCATGTCGAAGGTGAAAGACTTTATTAAAGCGGTAATGACTTGATCAGTGAGTGTATGGCTATTGGTAACACACTTAATGATGTTGATGATCATTTCCTTACCTGTTTTATGGAGAGATGAGGGTGGGGAACAGTTACCTTTTCTTTTCCAAGATGGTTGCTGATCCACCTAATTATATTACCCTTTGTCACTGTCAAACTTGTGCTGTCTTGTCCTCACTTTAAAGAAGGAAATTAAATGTCTGGGTTATTTTAGCATCTGGAAAGCTAAAGTCCCTGAAAAATAAGAACTGAAATGAAATGTAAGGCAGTGTAGCTTGAGAAACCATTTGCAGAAACACAGACTTGGAGCCACTGATGCCAAGGGCAGCATATCTTATCTCTGCCGAAGGAAGACCAGGCAGCTAGTTTTTAGATGCAGAAGGTTCATTTTGCATTACTGTGGTTATGCAGAACTTTGGTGAGAATAGGGTAAAGGTTTGAGCTGCCAGTTTAAACACAGCAGATATCTACAAGATGTCATTGTTACTTTAAGTTATTCACTACTTTTTTTTTTTAAATAGTTCAGCACTGCTCTCTGGATGACTGAGCGGGAATGTTCCCACTTAACATCCATACCCATGTGTACAATTTATCTCAAGATTAATGTTTGGAGGAATAAATCTTCTCGTTTGAGAAATTCCGTTTAAATTAAACTAAAAGTAATGATTAAAAAAAAGTTTCCTATTTAGCAAATGTTTTGACGTTGAGTCACAGTGTTGTGTAACTGGGCAGTAGGAAGAAAAAAAAGGATCACCCACAACTGCTTTTATTTCAACTCGAGCTTTTTTTCCATCAAGAGTGAAACTCGTGGCATTCCTACAGAGCCTGAGTAACTGGGCTGCGCTGTGAAATCGCTGCGCTGTGAAATCGCAGCGCTGCGTGGCTGTAACTGGGGCAGGAGGTAATTGCTTATACAGCTTCTGGAGAGGTGGCGAGGACAAAGTCTGGCTTTCAGGGACTTTACCAGGCCACAGGTTAGCACTGTCAGAAAGGGATGGCAAGAGCAAGGAACAGGGTCCTTTTTTAATTATTTTTTTTCTTTCTTTTGCTGGATATTGCAGCTAAACAAGCTGCTGTGTTTTCTTTTAGCATCTCGTCTCTGTTAAAACATCTGTTGCTGTAACTGAGTGCAGCTGCAGTAGCAGTTATGTTAGAAAGTATCTAGAAGTTTTACAGCTAATGATATGAATCTTTAGACACTGTGATGGATGGTTTTGACAGCAGCTTACTGTGACTTGCTTCAAGTCCTTACTGTATGGACAAAGCAGCCCTTACAGCCACTTCCCTGTATGCAAAGGCCTGAACTTACCAGCACCGGGAGGAGAGGTCGACCTCCCTGGGAAGCAACAGGTCCTAGCTCCAGCCAGGAGGTGTGGAGCAAAGCCCAAGCAATGGTTTACATGAGTTGGTAAAAGCCATTTACAGTGTGGTAGGTTTTGCTAATGTCTACTGCAAGTCTTGAATTGCACAAATAAATCACCTCATTTAGGACTGTTTCTCCAGGGCTTGCTTCTTCCCTAGCTTTTAGTTTACTACACAGTCCAGTGTGCTACATCACCAGTTCAAAGGCTGGCCGTTTTCCGAATGAGTTGCTGTTGGTTTCTAAAGAAAAGGACAAAACAACACTAAGAACTGTATGGAGACTGTAAATATTGTGCCCCATGTTGAGGTAAAAATATTTTGTTCTTAGATTCAAAATATTGAATTCCACAAGTTAACAGCTGTAGCTTTTGTTACACGTACAGGCTGATTGTGTACGTTTGTCTACAAGACTTCGGAGCCCTTATATAGAGTGAGGTGAAAAAGTGCTTGGAAATATATTACAGAGCTATTAAAGAGGGGAATCTAATAACACCATCTAACAGGTATTGCATTATAGATTAAATTCGGTTGCAAGCTTATATAACTCATGTAATTGGGCTTCCTAATTGAAGGGATTTTTAGGAGTGCACTGATGTGTGAGAAGAACCGGGTTCTACTCGGCTACCAAGGCTAGTGTAACAAGTAATGTGCTTCACACTGTTTAAAAATATCAAATCTGAGTTATGTTAAATTCAGTAAAGAAGCTGCTAGCTATATACATGTGTCTGTTAAAAGCTGCCTCGGTAAAAGGGCTTAGATCTTTTAAGAAAAAATGAAAGGGATGTAGTCCAAAAAACGCAAAGATACGCCAGGCTGCGGGTGACTAGCTGGAGTCAAGTTCTTGGATGCGCTTGTGACTTCCGATCGTGCACGTTAGGGAGCAGAATTTGGGCCAAAGAGTAAGTATTAACTAGAAAAGTGGATATAAAGAGGTATGAAAATAATGAAAGAACAGCTGGCAAACACATTCTGTGAAACAAATCGGGAATGCAGTTGAAGATAATGCACTTGAACAAAAAACCTGAATTCTTCCAGTCTGTTGGTTTTTTTTTTAGTCTGTTTTTTAAAAGAAACTTGAGCACAGGGGAAAAATAATATACCCTTAAACACTTCCAGGAGGAGGGTGATGTCATTATTGCAGTTCAGCTAGATCAGTATAGCTGATTCAAATAGCGAGCTTCCAGGATGTGAAGCACACTGTGAGAACAGGCCTACAGGAGAGGAAGGGGTCAAGAAGAAATTGGAAATGGAAACCAGAAGTCTGCTATGCAAATGGCTTGCACAGAGCAGTTGTTGTGATAGCGGGCATTTCTAGCTTCCCAGCACTGAAATACAGCAGTATCTCTGCACATTGTTCTAAATCTGGAGGGTAGGGTGAAGAGGAAAATCAGTCAGCTGACAGTGGTATATAAAATGGTTTGAAGGATGATTGTAGGAGAAGCCAATTATGTTTTTCGGTGAAAGTGTAAAGGATTAGTGCAAAAATGCTCTATTTTTGTCAACCACGGAGGCTACAGAAATCATTTATTTTTGGTCACTTTTCATAGAGAACTTAGCAGCAGACAAAGTGGAAGATTTTTACTCTTGATCGGTCTCCTCATGTTCAGAAACCTTCTGAAAACCAGAGTAGATCTCTGTTTTGATTGTTCTTTCTGTGTTTTTAACCGAGAGGGTGAAATAGCCCCAAGTAAATAGGAAGAGATAACTATGGTGGATTCAGCATAAAGCAAGGTATGTGAAAAGCAGTAGAATTACTTTTTAGACCAACTTACCCAGTATGCAGACATGTCCTTTCCTGAGCAGCTCTTAAAGTGAGGTAACTCTGTTGCTGCTCTACACTTGCATCCAGTGGACTTGGACATGTCACAACAAATCTGTCCAAAAGCCTCTCATCAACTTTGCAAGTGAAAGGAAATTTCGCTTTGCCTGGCTCTTTACGTTTGCCTACTTTATTTTCCTGCTTCAGTGCACTGAGTGCTAGAGATACCCTCCCAGATAACTTGTGCTGGTATACTCATGGCTTAGCCAAGGGATGAAGTGCGTCCCAAGAAAGTCTAAACAACACCTGAGCACGTATTGGACTCCTGTCTTCTGCTGACAGAGGCTGACTGCTCAGGAATAAATTGTGCTGTTGTGTTCATCGATGGAACAGGTCCCGTGTTTGCAATTTGTCTGCTAGGACACTAGTGCCTGATACCTGTCTCCCACAGCCTCTTGGGAGAGACTTGATGGTATTGACAAAGCCTCTCTTTTGCAAACTGTTTCCTTATGATCCCTTCAAAGTTGCTAAATTGTGTACTTTCTAAAATTATTATTAGAACCTGAGATGGTGCTCATTTTTCTTTTTAATATGCAACAGTTTCATTGGACGATTTCATGGAGGAAAGGTTCATCACCATTAAAATGACTGGATCAAAGAGAAGGAGAAATTAATATGCAGCACAGATGTGTTTGTGGTGTTGTGGTTTTGTTTGTTTGTTTGTTTGTTTTTTAATACCATATGATAATCTTTTCATTATGGGACACGGACTCTGGAAACTTTTCCGTAATGTGAAGGTGTAATTGAAGAGGTTGAGGGATTTGCCTGAACAGTAATTTGAATTTCCTTCTCAAAGTTTAGAACCAGGAAAAATATTCCACTGGCAATAAAGCAGATTCACAGAATAATTTTAGATCAAGAGTGGATGTTCAAAACTTACAGCACCTACGTCATATGTCCTTTTGACCTGGCTGAATCCAGAAGAGCCCAACTGGATCAGGTTAATAGTCCCTCTGATCTAATATCTTGCCTTTGACAGCAGCCAGCCAGCAGCACATGCTGAGGCAAGGAGTATAAAACCAGAGCAAACATATAACGGCCCTTGGTATAGACTACTATTTTTTAGCGATCTGTTTTTTTAAGACTGAGACTTCATTTGCACCAATGTTTTTAATAGCCCTTTGAGGCTTTTTTTTTTTTTCTATGAACATGTATAAACGATGTTGAAGGTAATGCTCATTTGTTCCTCTATTGGCATTCAGTGCTTCCGATAGCAGTTGCTTTGCAACTTTAGCTGCATTGCAAGCAAAAGGTGTTTCCTTTGTGTTTTATTTCCGAGTTTACCATGCTGTGTTTTCCTGGCTAGCTCCTGTCAGACTGCAGTTACCACTACCCACCCCTTTGATATTTGAATTCCCCTTAATTAGATCCACTATGCTCTCTTCCAACTGTTCTGCCAGAGTCCTAAATTGTTTGATCTCTCACTTTCTCATCATTTCTCAGATTATCCTCCTTGCTCCTTCCTAGTCTTTTCCCCTCTTCTGAGGTGAGGTGGCTATAGCTACACTAAGTACCAAGGAACGGCTGCACCACAGGTTAGTGTAGCACTGCAATGGCATTTTCCGTTTGGGTTCGTTATGCTTCTAATGGTGCTTTTGCATCCCTTTGCCTTCTTGAGCGCTGCTGAACATCAAGTTGCATTTTCCACACAACTACCTACATAGAACCTAATGTAATTCTCATATTATAGCTAATTAAGCAATGATGAATTCTAATGTATTTGGGGTTATTATCCTTGCATATGCAATTTTATTTAAAATTTTACCGGTGACTATTGCTTGGTTGATATCATGAAATCCTCGTGGAATTTTTCACTCCTTTTGATACGTGCTCAGTCATTTTGTAGAGTAACGTTTCTCACTCTTGAACAGCTCTTTTTCCTGAGACGATTTTGTGTAGGTCATCTGGCAGTTCACTTTCCGTTAAAGCCCTTAATGCTCCTTGCAGTTTTAAGAGTACCGTGAGATGATGCCCTGGCACATCACTTGCTTGATACCATCTTCAGGTACCTCTTAGATTCGGGCAGTATCATGTCTCTTTGCAAAAAACATTCTCAGTTCTTGTCCTTTAGATTAGTGTGTCAACTGATTTTATTCTTCATTATTGTTTCAACCGCTTGGACGGATGTCAAAGATAAGATTTGCTGTTGTGGACCTTTCTGGGTCCTGCCCGGAGCCTTCCTGAACACTGATGTCCCACTGCTGCTTCTGGTTGTAGTGTGGATTTAGGTGACAGGTGAGGAACAACAGGGTACCATCAACATCTTACCTTGGTAATTCAGCCTAAGGGAATTGGCACTTAAGCTTCTTTTGCAAGGTAGAATACGATGGGGGAAAACTGTCTTTGGGATTTTCCAGCCTTCTGACCTCACAGCTTTTGCCCTTCTCCATTCACTGCTGGGTTATGCTATGCTTTTGCATGCTAGTATTTGTTTAAGCTGATGTGCAACAAATTAAAGACAGCCCCAACACCCCAAGCCATACAGGAGGACATGGGCAGGCTAAGAACCAGTGTACCATGAAGACAAGCAGTGCATCAGTAGCCCTTGGTGTTCAGAGAAGGAACAAACTGGAAGGATGGAGACATGGAGTCTAGTGATTACTTCATTTGTACAGAAATGTTTATTTCTGGAAGTCACCTGAATATGAATTTTCATGCTTTCAGACAGCACGTGTATGTTACAGTTTCTTGCTTATGGACCTTAAAGCACAGGTCACATTTTTGTAAACCTCAGGAGCATGATTTATCTTCTCCTTGGATTTTTGTTTGTTTGTTTGGTTGGTTTTTTTTTAGCTTTTTCACATTTAAAGTTGCTTGTGCTCACCCTTTAAGCAACCTTTCCTCTTGTCCACTAAGAAATATTGCTGCTTTATTTCTTTCTTGACGCAAGTTTTCCAGTGTTGAAGTCTTACAGACAAACTCAGATGTCACTTCAAAGCACTGTAAAAAGGATCACCAAAGTGATCGCTGCGTTTTACCACTCTGTTAAACGTCCAGTAGCAGAACAGTTGTCCTGTGAGCACCTGGAATTGGAGCTGTTGAGTGAATTTTCAGGAGCTGCAACTCCAGTTATATTTGTTACCTCCATAAAAATGGAAATTAGGAAGTTATCAGCTTTCTAAAGGTATAATTTCCTTGTCAGCATTTATACCTGCGTTGTATTAACCAATGTCAACTTTCCATGGGTGCTACACACAACCTAACTAGTTAGATTTTTTTTTTTTTTTTAATTACTTGCCAGTTAGCTTTACCCACATTTGTGGTGGTTTTTTTTGTAACTAACTTATCTCATTTGGTAATGAAAAAAAAGGTAGTGACTAATCATCTTAAGATGACTTGTGAAGATGGAAACTTAGCGACATGTGGTTTTAATTCTAGTTTTTGCAGTGGGGGAAAAAAATCTTTCTTTGAGCTGTTGCTTTTGGCAGGGGTGGATGCCTCCCTAATACAGATATAACTCACTCTAATTGAACTCAGGAGGAAATCAGTTGCATTTACAAATTCAGATTAGATGATGGCTCTTTGCTGTCAGGTTGGCACGGGAGTGCTGCACGATGATCCTGACACGTGTGGTCCAAAGGCACCCACCCTTCTCTGCTGCCCTCTTCATTCTCATCCTGCAGCACATGGCAGGAGGCGAAGACTGGTGGCACAGAGGGCCTTTGGTTGTGGCAAGGAGCGGCAGCCACCCCCTCCAAAAAACTGAGCCATGACCCTGCCCTGGGCAAGTGTCGGCCTCCTCATGAGGGAGCTTTTGTGCAAGGCATGAAATGTTGCTTGTGGAAGAACCCAGCTCTGGGTGCCTTTGGGAAGTCCCCAGCCCCCAGATGAATTCTCAATTCTCAGGTTAAGATCTGTGCACTGCAAAATTCCAAAGGCTGTGGTGCTGGATGCCCAGTCAGAGCCTATGGAAATTTGGTTATCAGATTTCTGTGGAAAACCTATATAGGGATGTGAAAAAGTGGAAAGAAATCACTCTTCTAGAAGGAGGGGAAAAAAAAAAAAGGGGGGGGGAAGTAAGGAAGTTTTTTGAATACACTTCATTTCTTTCTTGTTTTATTAAATATGATTCTGTAATTAAAAACAGAGAGTTGGGAAATGAAGGGGATACCTTCCCCCCCCTTTGCTTTTCCTACTAGAGTAGTCCTGTTGAAAGGAAATTCTGTGTTCCAGGAGACTTTCTACAGTCTGTTTTAAGGGAGTAAATGATCCAGCTGAATTTGGCCACCAAAATGGCTGCAAGTGGCTTTAGTTTGGGGCAGGGGGGAGCTTCTCAAAGAGCAGAGCTGTGACATGCATGCAGAGTTTCTGGAGAAGTGATCCTTACATGGTAGATCCAACCTTTCAGAAAAGCTGCAAACCACCAGTGGCCTGATGTTAATTTTAACTTCCTGATTGCCCAGCAAGAAATGTCCCGAGACTGGTACTGTCTGTAGCTTAGTTACTTGTAACGTCTGGTTTGGTGCAACCTCTGTGTATCTTCATGGTATTGCACCAGGTCCTTCAGCAAGACGCTTAACCTGGTAACCGTAACTAGATTTTTTGTCGTATCTGTCCAGCTATGCAGTACTAGAACACAGTGTTTGCGGCAGCTCTTGTTGACCTGTGCTAGTGATGCCTCTCACTTCAGAAGCTGAGAGTAATCCAAAGCAGGAGCAGTGTCATGGTACGTAAACAGCACACTTAGCCAAATAAACGCAGGTAGAGCTAACAGATGGGGTGTGTTTGCAAACTACTCGGTGAGCTGTAAATCCAAAGCATACAAAAAATGAGCCCCTCTCTCTAGAAGAGATTAAAATAATGGATTAATTCATTGAAAGACAATGTGATAAGCTTTGGTAGTTAATAACAAGAAGTGGTATGATAGCTTCAACATGTAAGGTACTAGCTGAAACCTGTCTTGTAAGCTCAACATGTTGATACTTGGAAACTAAAATATATTTATTAAAGCACAGTTGGATCCAGTTTTATCTCAGCTGAGGTCTGTAGCTGAGCATTCAGCTGGACAGAAGATACACAGAGCCCTTCTTCCCTTTCCATCCTCCAGCTCTTAAGGATTAAAGGAGTCTCTTCTACGGTAGTGCAGGTAGAGAACCTGAAGCTGTGGGTATTTTCCTTACCCCCCCTCCTCAAGGTCGCAGGGTAAAGCTGCCTTTTCACAGAAATAAGGTACTTCAGTTTTGGCAGTTCCCCTCCTGCCTCCTTCCTCAGCACTTAAGCTCCTATGAGCCATACTTGGTCCCATAATGAAATCAAAGGTAAAATCAGAGCTGATCAGGCATAATGTTTCCTTTAATGTACTTGGAAACCCCCACCTTCATGCAGTGTAGCTGGCATCCCTACTCTTGTTTTATAGCAACTGAAAGAATTGTGCATTTTACTTTTTTTTAAATTTTATTTTATTAATGTATCACACAAGCTGTAAAAGTTCAAGCAGATGCTAAGTGAAAATTCCTGCCTGGGATACTGGAAAAACCAAAGTACTCCTTAGCATGCAGATGGTTAAATAATTACATTATAATAAAGTACCTTTTTTTCCCCCTTTTTTTTTTTTAAATCAGTCATGTTTAACATGTTTTATAACTGTTCAGAGGGTTATTTCAGAAGAAAACCCTGTAGCTAATCAGCAGCAATATTTTTCAGTTGCACAGTCCATTTTTGGCCATATTCCTGCCATTTGGCTATCAAACAATTGATGTTTAAAAATTCGTTCCAGTTCAGCCTATGTTTACATAGGTACAATTCTCAGCCAGCAGTCAGTTGTGACTTGCGCAAGTTGAAAGCGAGTTTAGAGGCTGAGATGGAAATACTGCCTGTAAAATGAAGAATTAACCTCTGTCACCTAGGTTAGTACTTTCTAAATCCACTTTATTTTGAAAAAAAAAAAAAGTATTTTGGTAAGTCTTCTTCAGTCTTAGAAATCAGTGCTTGGGCATAGTGATTAATATATACTTTATGTAACAATTATTTGGGCTAAATACTGTTTGCCTTATTGGTGACAACATAAGATACTGCTTAGACCACCTAAAGTCTCTAAAGATACTCTTCTTTTGAATTAATTGGTTCAGCTGAAGGTACAACTGCATCCAGTGGGATTTTTACTGAGCTCTCATAATTTTAACTTGCAACTTATCAACTAAATCATCAGGACATGCATGAGCTACCTACAACATTGATTTTTAAAGACCCATTTTATTTTGTTTCTTAAGCTAAAGCTCTAAATTTTAATGTTTACAAGAACCAGTTAATTGGGAAATGCCTTTAGAGATAAAAGGCTGTGCCAAAGGTGTGCGATGTTGGTCAAATGGAAATTTCCTACATATGCACAGATGTCAGATATTCCCATACTGTTCACATACACGTGATGCTATCCCCCTGCTCTTCTGAACAAAGTCCCTAGCGCTCTGTAGACATCCGTTCAAAACAGCAACTATTGCTTTGCAAGTAGCACTGGGTGTGTGAAAACTGTGTGCTAGGTCTGCTCGTGAATGTTACAAGCACCCTTAGGAAATAGCATGAGGCTGGTAGAGGGGACGAGCTGCCCTGGCAGAAACTGATCAAATATTAACTTTCTGCAGGCTGGCTGTATTTGGACTGTTTAGTTTTCTCCACCTTCTTAAGACAAGTGAAAGGTCTGAACTGCACTCCTACGTACAATATCCTGTGCTGCCTGCATGACACACAGGGCTTTTTCACTTACAAATAGTTGCATGATGGAAGGCAAACTTTACACTAAAAAAATCCCAGCTTTTCAGGAAGCCCTCTCCCAAACATTAAGACTGGAAGTAAAATTTCATCATTAAATTAACTGATTATCTAGAATGCACAGATTCATTTTACCTATAGCAAGGTCTGACAAGAAATCTTTGAATTAGACAAAACATAGTCTGGAGTGACACAAGATCTTGCACAAGTCAATCAGCAAGCCCCCAGTTAAATGGTGTTTTAGCTGTGCGAGTACAAATCCCCTGTGTTTCAAAGGGAAAAGCAGACCTTGGCTTTGTGTTCTTCAGTAAAGATAAGTCCAAACTTATGTAAGTGAAGCCTAAACCAAGAGTTTTGTGGTGTTGTTTTTTTTTTTTAATTGTAGCACTGCAAGTTCCAAGCCCCAGGTGTGTGGCCATGCATTTCAATGTTAAATGCTCTCACTGTGCAGGAATGGCCAAGGTGTGAAAACTCATTAAAAAAATTCACTTCAGAGACTAAAGTAGAACAGGCACCTCACGACCATGATTTGTACACCACCAAATTGTCCCTAGGCACACGATGCAAAAATTATATGTGAATCTGCTGTGGGGTGCTCAGAGACTTTTGTGGTCATAATGAGTTAACTGTGTGCAGTGCAGCTCTGTGGCAAATTTCACCTTGGAATTCTGAATGTATCAGTATTCCTGATGGCACTTCTAGGTGTGACACCATAGCTCTTGATCCTTGGTAGGATTGAGAGTTGTTCTAAGCAAGGGGCTGTGTTTACAGCAGACAAAACCTGTGGCTAATGCAAGAAGCAGGGCAGAGCTGAAGGCCCATAAGAAACCTGGCATCTAAGGATAGGCAATGGGGTGGGAGGGAAGCTGGAGCAGGGTCAGAAATGCATTGTCACCTCCCTCCTGCAAAGTATCCTGCTTCACAGCTGGCTGCTGAAGGAGTGGAAAAAGTTGTTGTTGGCCAATGAACGTGAATAGTTCAAAGCCCATCTTTTGTCAATTTTAAGTCTCTTTTTTTTCCTATGCATCATCACAGAGCTGTGCCACCCCAGAGACCCTTTGCCTTGGGTGAGGGAGCGCAACGCAGCTCTTGTCAGCTTGTCACGCTCCCCTGGCACAGGACCTGGCCTGTGATGAGATCAAATCAGGCAAAAAAAATGAGAACACAAGGATGAGCTATTGGTAGGAGAGACCGTCTTCCCAGTCTGCAGCCCTGGCGTGCCTCGCTGTCCCCTCATGCGAGGAGTGCAGTAGGACTTAGAGGCTTCTTATAACTGCCCTGTTGAATTCTTGCCCTGGCACACCCGATTGCTAGCTGTCATAGACTTCTGTAACAAAGCAAACAACCACAATTGCTAAGCACTTCAGCCAACAAAAACCTGATTTTAAAATAATAATGCAAAAAAGCTGGACTTGGCAGAGTATTTTGGTATGTGCATAAATCCAAAAGATTTGATTTTGCAAAAGTTTTGTTTCCTTCAAATGATAATGTTTTTGGCCTGAAAAGTTTGATTGTTTCTTAAGGCCACAAGGGTCCACTTGGACGTTCTGGGCCAGCCTCTTACGTAAGGCGTGACCCAACTTCACAGAAATCACTCCTCTCGCCTGCGGTTGAGACTGCACATTTTTTTCAGTGGAATAGCCAGAGTGGAACCCTGACCCTGCTGAAGTCTTTAGAAATAACATTACAGGCTCAGCCTTGATAAAGGCAGAGCTTTTTCAGAGAGGCTTAGGGAACTCAGTCAAAGTCAGACACTAAGGGCTCCTGGCTCTTTGAAAATTTCACCTCCCAGTCTAGCATGTGGGACCTACGCAATCACGTCATTTACATAACGGTTCCTGTAATAATTTTCCTGTAGAAACATCACCTTATTTTCCAACGGGAAAAGAAAAACAAGGTGCAGTTTGTATTTTCATAAGCTCATGCTGGAGCCCTTAACTCTTGGATGGTTTCCCTGAGTTTAACGGCTTGGAAGCACTGACCGAGCTGCCTTCCTATGCTTGGGTCATCCTCTGGGAAGCCGCAATGCCAAGGCATTTCACAGGACAGAAGCAACTTTTCTCATGCTTTCTTAAGACAGTCTCTCTGTATTTTCTGTTCAGTATGACACAAAGCCCTAGATACAGCCCAAACCAAGCAGTAATTGCATAGCTCATAAAACAAGCGGCAATGTAAAACCATCAGAGTATAAGGCACAAAAGAAGTTAAGTGATGCAAGAAACTTGGTTGTCTCTAATAATTTAAGGTTCTGGATTTCACTGAAACTAAAGTAAATTGGCTAGAGTGTACTCATGGGTCCCCATTAGCGTGTTATGACAGATGAAAGGACCCTGAATATCCACCCCTATACCCAGGAGTACTGCATATCTCCTTGATCAACTCTTGTAGTTCCATTAAAATATTTTAACTTCAGGGGAATCTTGATCACATTGTGTCTTGTTGCAGCTGTCAAATCACTCGGATCTTTTCTATTTCAAGGTTATCATTCCTCACAGTGAGTATGGAAGGTGTTTAAGGACCGGTAGTTGTCACCAGTATAAATTGTCTCTGAAAGTGAGAAACAGTGATGTTCTGTTGGTAAAATTCTGACCATTATATTGACTTTTTTCCCTAACAACCCCAGGTGCTTGTGTCACAGCACACAGGTAGCCTTTAGAATAGAGGGAAGAATTTTTATTGTTATTGAGGTAGCTCTGCAACAGCTTTGTGTTTGTCAGAAGGAGAGCACTGCATCCTAGAAGAAATAAACATGGAGAAAATACTTTTAGGTTTGAAAGGGGAGAGAAAAAAAAAAAAAAGTGACATCTCAATGCTACTGGAGATAATGTAAAAATGGCCCCAGGCTGCAATGCAGGTAAAGGCTTCAAGGTGGTGCATCTCAAGTCAGTGGAAGCTGTCAGTATCCTCAAGAAGTTGAGTGTCATAGCCAATACAAAAACAAACAAAAGAAAACACCCAGAACAACAACAACAACGAAAGTAAAATTTTAGTGCTACTAAAGATTTTCATTCTTTAATTTTCACTCAGAGATCATTCAGGAATATTTCTCATTTATTGGATTGTGAACGGTAAGAAAGGATGGTTCTGACAACGCAGGTGTCCTAGAACTGTAGTATATTCTAAGAAAATAGGCAACGATTTTGACACAGAAAGGCATGACTGTGAGAGCACTATTGGGGCACAATTCAGAATAAATTATTCATTCGTCTGCAGAATATTATCTATTTTTCTCTGAATAATGTGCACAGTGTAAATTTCCAGTGTAAAATAGGCTTTTTAGTGAGCCATTAGTATCTACAAATTTTAAAAGACACATTATAATTGTTTTTTCCTAATAAAATTATTAGGTATAGCCCAAAAGAGGCTATTTCCCTGAACACAGGTTACTGGCTCTTCAAGTGTGAGGGATGCACAGGAGAAAATAAAATAAAAATTACTTTTCTGCTATAGGGTAGTTGTGATTCATGTGGGTCTCAGACACTTCTACTCTAAAAACTAATAGGCTGAAATTTTCCTGGGCATTGAATTCATAAATTACGTGAGATTTCTAGCCACAGTGAGTTGGTCCCAGGTTTATCTCAGTGTCAGCCCAGCATAAAAGGTACAGAAAATGTACAGTTGTGGCTATAAATTGCAAATCTTCCCCTAGCAATGTGTCTTTATCACTGGATCACAGCTGAAAGTGGCTACTGTGTTTAAATAATGAAATAAATTTTAAAAAGATAGAAAACACCCCCAAACCTGAATTATTCTCAGTTTACCAGAGTAGGTCACTGAGATGCAGATGTGAGAATAATGTGACATAGTGCATCAGTGACCTCCTGAGAATCAGGATAAGAAAAAGGGAGTCTGGTTCAAGTCTTGCACTGCCTTACTAGGCAGGGTGTTCTTTCAAAACCACTTTCCTCTTATTTCTGCAGGTAGGATATTTGAGAGCCTGACAGTGTCACAGGAAGGTTACTTGTGTTTGATCGCTGCTTGCATTTGTTGAGACAACTTGTCTGCTCAGTTGGTGCAGCCATTGGCATGCTCTGTCTTCTAGCAAAATAACCAACACAAAAAAAACCCAAACCCTGAATGACTTTAATCTTGAATTTTAAGCATAGAATGGCAAAAAAGCAACAAAATCAAGCTGCTCCAGGGGTTCAGGACTTGAGAAATCGGGTGGCCTACATGTCTCTCCCATGTGGGTTACTTAAGGCGGCACAAGGAATGAGCTCAGTTTGCCACGTCGCCTTGGCTGGGTGCTGAGGAGGGCTCTCTCTACCAGCCAGCTCCTTATTTTCACCAGATTAATTGTTGGGCTCTCTTTTGAAATTGTCCAGTGGGTGCAAAGTTACTGGGGTAGACTGAAGTTTTTATACACACAGCAGGATTGCATAAATCCCCTTCCCCTAGGAAACCAAATGGAAAAAAAAACCTGCTTTCCTGACAGTCCCCATAGAGCAAACCCCAGGCCTGCTGGAGTCAGCCCTAAACACAGATTTGGTTTCAGTGGGGTTCAGATTTGGTTGCAGAACTTTATACTTAGTTGGAGTGGCTCTGCGCTTTGATGCTGATAGGCGGGTAAGACATTAAATTCCATGACACTGGCCTGCTCAAAGCTTAATTAATTTCTTATGTGAACTTAGTGCTTTCCCTTTTCTTAAGTCCATGGGTATAGTATTAGAGACGGACACTCAGACCCTGAATTGTCCACTGCTGCCTCACAACGTGGACCACAGTGTGTAGCAGAGGAGGGAGCCTCTAGGAGGAAGAGGGACCTGTGTTTAGATGTACTTGGTTCTATTCAGGACAAGTTTTTTCAGCTGTGCAATGCTAAATCTGGAACTGTTGCATACTGACGTGCATTGAGGCTTAGAAACTAAAGCAGGAGGATTGATTTAGATACCTTGTGCTAAGGAAGCTTCAGACAGTTGGGTATCAAGGATAGGGGTTGGAGGGGGGATGCAATGGAGGACCTCGGGCAGACCAGCAGCTTTGTGGAAGAGTAGCGTGGAGGGTAGGCAGGGCTGCTCTGGGTACCTAGCTGGCTCTGGAGGCTGTTACTAGGCAAGTAAACCAGCAGCCACTGATGCTTCAGGCTTTCGCATACGGGGGTCTGAAGATTGTATTTGCAGCTCTCTTCCCTCCCTTTGCTCGTAGCCAGTTCAAGACTAAAGCAACGAACTTGCAGCGTTAAAAAACAGAAGTACAAAGGCAACATTGTGATACATTATTTTCATTTGCCCAGGAATTATAGCCCTCCTTTATTCATACAAAGGGTTGGAACAAATAAAATTTACTATCTTTTGTTGTATTTGGATGGGAAAAGAGTCTTCTCTTTTGAAACAGAACTGGAGTATGAATCAAGAGCTCTCCTCTCTGTCTGAAATTTGAACGGCAAGGCAGTCTGAATTCAAGAGTATTAATCAAGGGCTGTTGATAACTCACTTGGCTTTGCAGGCCATTTCCCTCTCTGAAACTCTAACTTCAATCGGCTTCTCTGCCTCAGAAACACAAATGGGGGCCCTGGTCTTCTGTTCACTTTGTTAAAAGTGCCTTCCCCAAAGACTTCCCCGTGCCGGGCTTGCAGGGACGCTGGGACACTGCACGATGCTGATGAACCCCTCTAATGCTCACCAGCTTTGCACTGGGACTTGCAGAAGCACTCCTATAGTCGATTTTATTGAAAGTAGAACCAGTTCCTCCTGGAGGTAGCCGTTGACGGTCAGCAGACTTAGCACCAGTAGAAACTTTGGCAATGCTTTTCTCTCATCATGAGTGCAAAAACTCCCTTGTTGTGCTTGGCCTGTCTGTCTCAAATGGAGAATAAGACAGAATGGATTATGTGGCTGAAGCATTAAGACACAGCCAACATGTACTATGGCAGAGGAAGCAAACCTCACCCCCAAGCTGCTGTGCAGAGCAAGGGCTTCGCCACCAGCTCCTCAACGAAGGGTGCTGCGATGCAATGGCCGAGTCCTGCCCATTCCCCTTGGTTCTGTAGAGCTGAACTCCTCCTGGAGATGTCATGTTGTGTGAACGGGATGAAGCCCTAAATGCAAAACTGTACCCGAAACTGGAAATTATTTTTTAGTGTGAGGATAGGATTTGGGAGGAAGGACCCAGTTTTTGGAGCAGGGGAGAAGACAGCGGGAGGAAAGCTGTGAATATCATGTGCAACAGGACAAAGGTGGTGTCTGTGAGCGGGCTCAAAAGGCAGGTGGAAGGAGGCTGTCTCCTGCAGTGTCACTTGTAATGCAAAACCCCAACCCTCCGAAATCCTCATGGGCTCTTGTGTAACAACCTAGCACATTGTACTTGTTGGCAAGTCCGGCAGAGGTTTTTAGCTGGCTGTTGAGTTCGTGTCTCAGCGTGGCTGTCCTGGTGTTCTGTGTCTCCACCACAGCTCCTGGGTCTCAGACACGCTGTAATTCTTTTCCAGGTCAGACCTCATGTGCACATGGGCCGCTGGGCACTCTCAGCGGTTTCCCAGAGCCTGCCAGTTCCATTGTGGGTGCTTGTCACGGCGCTGCTGCGGACAACACACACCGTGATAGCTTTGGCTTCGTCTCTGTCTTGAGTACAAAAATAGTCGTCATCTCACGTCCGGGAGCTTTGCCTGTGTTTCCATCGTGGCCTTTTGTATTATAGCACTTTTGCAGAGTCCTCTGCTTTGACTCAGTCTTGAGTGGAGCTTTGGTCAGCATTTTGCCTTTCTGCTCTAGCCATTCCCTGAAAGCTGAGAGATGTCTTGCTGTGGTGAGGTTGAGTATGTGTCTTTGGCACATGCAGTCAGGTCTAAGATCTATGCATGGATCCATGAAGAAACCCACAGAGATACATGTGTCCTAGAGCAGAGAGGTAAACTTGAGATGCTGATGTTGGTAGGTTACTGATTAATTACACAGAAGGTGCATCTGGCTGAGGCGACCTCCGCACGCTGGAGATGCAGAAACGTCAAGGCAGCTTCACGCAGAGCGAGTTACTGAGCACAGGGCTTGTGGCAGCAGAGCAGCAAGGGCCACAGGAACTCCCTGGGGAGGAGGCTCCCTGCAAAATGGATTAATGGCTGCTCTAAGGAGGGTTGCTTACCATTGCCTGAGGTACTAAATCACTGTGAAAACCAGTCTGATGTACGCACCAGCTACTTTAATGCAAACTAACCACAGTTAAAGTGGTTCAACAACCTGATGTAGAGATGGCCTAAAGCAGTGCAATAAAATTCCCTTCTTTTCCAGGCCATTTGTGGTTGTGTTGGCAGGTAATATAATCCTGGAGGTAGAAAAATTACTGTGTTACCAACAGAAATTGGGAGAGGAAGTCAGTTAACAATATTGCTAGCATTCTTATTGCAGAATCAGCAATTACAATACAATTTTCAGGTTCTGAAAAAATCAAAGCGCAGACACATGGTCTCAACCCCAGGTATACGCCATCCCTGAGAGCAAAGAATTTCTTAGCTTGTGAGACATTTTAGCATAATCCATTTTGCAAAGGGTTGTTTAGACCTATGGAGCGAAGCCTGCATTCCCTGTTTCTCGCTATATACCTGATTTTTCAACATATTTCATCACTAGCTATCTACAATTGGGAGAAATAACTTCCTATATCTCAGCACTGTGTATTTAGACGTTCCTAAGACTTCTAAGTGGAACATGAATAACTTGTAGTTTTATGTTACAAGTTGCATGACACCTTCTGCAGGATTGTATTTTTGATTGCTTACTCAGTTCCCAGACAGGTTCGATGTCAGGGTTGCTTGTCTTACAGCACCTCAATTAAATGACAGCTATTAATGGTTATATAATGAAGGGAAAAAGGCATTTCTTAGCCTGGGGCCTTAGGCTGCAGATGGCTCTGGTGTGGTATCTGAAGACACCCTGTTTCAACAACATGAAACCAATACATTGTCCTCTAGTCCACCTTCAAACAGTAAGGGGGGGGCTTTAGGTCTTGGTAACCTTCCAAGGTGTGCCCATTGATCCATTGTCAATTTGAGTAATACTACTGATCATTTAAATTAAATTCAACTCTGTTTTCCTAAAAGTGAGATTTTAAGTGGATCAAGGAAAAGGAGGAAGGGAGCGGAGGACAAGCACAGTCACCTGAACTAAGCGGTGTGTCCAAACTGCCTGTCATTCCTGCAAAGTACAAGCTCAAAGGTGAAATGAGGGCATGTTTTGTTTCGACTGTGCAGTGGGAAATGATGAGCCTTTCTGTAGCTGTGACTGAGAACAACTCTTGCTTCAATCAGGAAATACTGCTCTAAGCAAAGCTGAGGAAAACATACCACTGTTTTTCCATTTATTTTTATATGAAAATGAACCTTAAAACTTTGTTATATCCTGCAAGAAATAGTTCTAAAATTAAAAAAAAAAAAAAAGAAAAAAAAAAACCCCACACAAATCCAAAACCTGAGATGATGGCTGCCTGCCAGTTACAGCACTGCCATTGATCCATCACTAGAAGACCTTCTGTGATCACAAAAGTTCATCTGCTGTTAACATTTCTAACCTGAGGTGTTTCATATTAACTGGTTTCCATAATAACAAAACAGTCATTTAAGGGATTTCATAAGAGTCTGGGGAAAAATAACACTGATAATTACAGTATTAGAGGTTAATTACTTGGGGCTTGCTTCCTTTCAAATGGTCTATGTCTCGTACTCAGTAAGTATGTGCACAAACGGTGCAGCCTGTGAACTTAACAAAGCTAAACTACTTCTTTCTGATTTATATTTTCAATTCACTCAGACTCGTATTAAAAAAAAAAAAAAAAAAGTCTGCTAGGCTAGAAGAGAGACAGAAGAGATTGACTGAAACAAATTAACAAGGAACCAAAAGCAAGAGCAAGAGGACAAAAATCCTGCCAGGTTCCCAGAGCTGATGGGCAAAAAGGCTGGATGAGCCCTAACTCCATATATGCTGTCCTTTAGCCTCTGCACCGAGCCTGATGTACTGAGACATCCTGACAAACTAACCACAGCAGTATCTATAATATGGGAAAAGTTTTCTCCTGCTGGTAATCTCAACTAGTTAACGGGAGAGGCTGGTTCAGGCTGCCTTTTGAGCTTTCCATCGTCTCCTTGGGACAGTAGTGAACTTGTTTGGTTTGGGTTTCTTTCAAACAGAGGGACCTCCCAGTATGAATCCTGAGATAGGAGTAGTCTGGTAGAAGCTGGAGGCAGATAGTTGTGCTTAAATGTAACAGTAATTACAGGTGTGAGAGAAAGAAGGTTGAATGGCAAATAGAAGCCAAGTCATGGATGTGTTTCATTTTATACCCTGTGAGTCGTACGCAGATTGTAGTACAGAGGGTACACAGTACACAGGGTGTGTGTAGGTTCATTTGTGATTGTGACCTTGTCTCTGTTCTAAAGCTTAGCTCTGGTGGAGTTTTCTTGTACGTTTATGTGTTTGTTACAATAAACTGGATGAGTGAGCTCATCGGGCAGCATTAATAGATTCTGCTCCCGGAGTCCATCATCAGCATGGCATTGAGCCTGACCCCTCAGGGCTCTCTTGCCTGTTTTGAAATTCCTCTCTGTACTTCCACATTCAGACCATCTAGTCTCAGTGATTCCTTGGGTTAGTAATTCCACAGGTTGCTTTGAATCGTGTTGGTGAGGAATGAGACTGTCCAATGGGAAGAAGCATAGGGCAAAACTGCAGCGGGAGGCAGCTTGCCACGTCAGATGCTCAACCTGCAGAGCCCCTGGCAGGCTGCAGCTTTCCCTTCTCATCAGATGCCCTCTGCAATAAAGGTCATTTTCTGCAGGACAGGGACATCCCTGGCCTTTTAACAAGTCAGAGTAGCTTAGGCAGCCTGGCATCTAAAATGCCAGGGCCATGGGTGCCAGCCAGCTATGTCCCAGTGCTCACCAGCTATGTTGACAGAGAGATGGTGATTTGGGTGCCCAGCCTGGCCCTCCAGCACTTCTCTGTTACCCAGGGGAAAGATAAAACTGGCTGAGCTGCAAAATCCTGGACCTGCCATGCTTACTGAAGAGCTTCACTCCAGGAGACTGTTGTTCCTAGCTAGATGATCTATGAATAACAGCAGGGTTTTACTGCCTGCTGTATTCACAGGACCTTAAGGCAGTGCACAGTTTTAAGGAAAGGTTATGACTTGCAGCCAAAGAAATGATGTGATCCTGTTCTTACTTTTATGTAGGTGATCAAATTTTAAACTCGGCGCATTCAGGGAAGTGACTACAGCAGCTAAATGCTTTCTTGCCTGACAAATGTGCATGGCTTTGAAATGAGATCTCTGAATTTCAGGGGCCAAGGCTGTTTGCTTTTAATTGTTGCTGGCCAGCCAGCTAGTGGGAGAACTAAGTGTTTTTCACATCATCTCAGGGTGTGCTGGGTGAAGCTTAGGTGAAGACTTGTTTTCCTTGATTTATGGGTAGCCATACATGAACAGTTACTATTGCTCATCCCATTTGCTGATGAACTGCAAGAGGGCAGAACAAGCAATTCTCCAAGAATCATTGACTTGCACCGGGACACGGACAAGGTGGGAGCTCTTTCCCTTGCAGACTCATCATCTATGGATGGAAGTGAAATGGACCAGAAGCATTGAACCTATATGACCAGAATTTGACTCTGTTCCACAGCTGCAGGACTGGGTGTAGCTGTGGGTGATCTGACTCTAGCTACATTTACATAAGCTTACATTCATGGTTCATCCACCAAAATCAATAGACCTTAATATAATTTAAATTCAGATCACTGCCAGAGAGATCAGACTCAGGCCCTACTGTTCCTACGTACCTCCAGAGAGTCTGGCTGAGCCCATTTTTGCACGGAATTTCACCTCCCATAACCCCATTACACTCACTAGGACCACACAAATGTAATTCAGTGAAAAGCTGGCACTAGATTGCCTGAAATTCAGTCTGTGAACTCGAGTTTCTGGGTGGATAGGCACATATTCTAATTCCTTTTGTAAAAGCTGCATGTAATTTATCATGAAAACAGAAGACCTCTCATTTCCCCACTGGTATTAATGATCCTTTGACCCTTTTACACAGGAATATGAGTTTGCCTTGGTGTTACTACTTAAACTTTCCTTCCCCACCTTGGCATGCACATTGTACATCTAAAAAAAATAGCTAGATGTATTGGCACAAGTGAAACAGGCTTTCTTTCTTTTTTTTATATATATTTTTTTTAAACCAAAATTACTAAACTTGTTGATTCTTCGGTGTTCAATACTCGGGAGATGAAAGCTAGATCCCCTCAGTTCTAATGATGATATTTGCCCTTCCACGGCCCTACAGCTACCCAAAGAGTTCAGCAAAAAATTTATCAGCCTTTTGTCATTAGAGTAACACATTTGTAATGATTCTCATCCACAAAAAGGTGTGACTTCATAATGCAGAAATAGTGTTCTATAGCTCTGCCAAACAAAGCATGCATTTATTTCTACCAGCGCTATATATATATGGAAAGAATTGTTACAGTGTCACAAAAAAACATCACTTTGCAGCTGATTACTCATATATTACACTTTCCAGAGATTAAATGAGGGTATACCCAGCAGAATCTATTTTATTCCCTCTAATTTTATGAGCTGGATGCAAGGTCCTAGCAGAAAGTACTTCAGACTGTGGGATGCCCAATGATTTTACCTTTTTCTATCTACCCAGATGTTTAACAACTGCCCAACCTTTATGCAAAGTTGCACCTGCTTGTTTCCCTGCCAAACAGTGCGGGGGTTCGGGTTTTTTCCCCTCTAACTCACCAGTGTGGCAGCAGAGCCCTTTGCACTACCTTTTGCACTTCTTGGTGGGCACTGGGAGGAAATCCTCAGCTGAAGGATCCTCCTCTACCCTAAGGAAGGCAGGTGCTGCTGCCGCTGGCTCCTCAGGCTAGTGGTCAGCACACAGACCCACCACTGTCTGTAAGAAAATCATCCATCAGTGAGTGTGGTTAACCCAATGGAGATGCAAATAAATAAAAAGGTGCTACATGCCACAAAACCAGAAGTTTGCTGAGGTCACACTTATAAGGAGCATGTGATTGAAAAGAAGAGACAAGCAAATACAGCGGTCTATGTCACGGACAAAATTAGGCAGGAGAGGGCTTCAACAGATCCAACTGCATTTTTCTGCAGCATGCCTGTGGTGTGGGTCCAGGCCACTGGTGCAAGGTGGTACCACCATGCTGGGACCTTCCAGCTCCTTAGTGACAAGGGAGCCCCTTGTGCCACTTGACATTTCCCCCATCGCTTGCCCAGGGCTGACTTCCTTGCTTGGAGTGACCAGATTTCACCCCTGAGAGGCACCCTCAGCCACACCATTCTGGGTGACTGCTCTCTGCAGCTTTCCAGGGGTTTCCAGGGCGCTGGCAGAAACCCAAGCATAAGCAAGGTTGTTCTGAGTGGCTCACAGAAGTGACATATCGCAGGACTCTTGGGATTACATATTTTGGCTATAGGAGAATAAGGGAAAATTTTCCAGTCGCATATTTCATTCTTGGAACATTTCCATCTTATTTGTAGCCCCACCAAATCAAAAGTTTAGAGACGGAAAGGAACGCTGCAGTTTTGTTGTTTTGACTCTTTAAGTTGCACAGTCTGTTGCTGTGGTCCTGGTTCAGTTACCTAGGAAACAGCTGTAGGATGGAATTTATTTATTCTGTCTGAATAAGTGTCTGTGAGATATACATGAGGCTATGCTTGTGTCTGTGGAAAATCAGTGAAGGCTTTTATTACTGTTAGGCTGATACCGGGTATCTCCAGCCACGAGGGCAATTATTGGCACTATTTAAATGGTTAACAAAAAATCCCCTGTCATTTCCCAGAAGAGAAGGGTAAAAGAAGAACCGTTCAAATATATTATCAAGTGTTTATGATGTTGGGTCAGAGAGGGAAGCCACAGGAGACCACAGCTGTCCAAAGCAAATGGGGACCAGACTCCAACTGGCCCCTTTCACGGAAGATAGCGGCGCGCATCTGGAGTGCGCTGTGAGCCAGGCGGAGGGCTGCCCACGGCTCACCAAAGCCAGAGGTGCGGGGAGGAAAAGATGTGGGTCAGATCTCATCCAGATCACACCCCAGCAGCCAGGATAGTGTGTTTGTGACCTTGGTCAGCCACATCCCCAGGAGGCCCGGTAAAATGCAGGCTCTTGCAGGAGAGGATCAAGCAGCAGTCCATGTGGCTTGTACCCTGACTGTTGAGCTGTCACTGCCCAGCACAGGGCAGTGACCCTCCCAGGGGCTGATGTACAGGCAGCCCTGCAGCCCTCACCTTTGTCCGTGAGCCCTCAGCACCCCTTCCTTGCACAGTGTCACACCATCTGAAGCCCCTGTGTTTCCAGACTAGAAGACTTGTTCATTCCAGCTCCCAGGGGGAACCATCACTCTGTTGGCCCCTCACCCTCATCTTTTTCATTAATTTTTTTTACAAGAACACAGTGTTTTCCCCAAGTGGCTATCCCAATGTGCCCTGTGAACTTGGGGAAGGGAGAGGAGATCACCAGCCTGTTCCTTATCCCCATTCTTCTTCCCAACCACGATTACCTCCCCGTGGACGGTCTCCACCCTTGGTGCACCAGCATTGCACACCAGTACTCACAGGCAGCGTGTGTCCAGCCTGATGTATGCTGATGTAGTTTTATATTTTATATTCCAGGGAAAAGTTCAGTGGCAACAGATTACAGATTTTTTTTTTTTTTTTTTAATGGTCCTTCAGGCTTTGTTGGTCATCCAGGAAGGGCTCTTCCTGCTCCCAAGGGTGACTGCGCGCAGCAGAGTTACCCACGGGTGGGCTTAGAACGGTGCCACTCAGGGAGGATTTTCACTTCTGTTTCCCATTGTGATTGCCGTGACTGGTACGAGGGCAGAGATTCTGCATTTGCTTTTAGTAACCGCTGCAGCTGTGGCTGCACCCGACACCAGCAATTTCTAAGTCAGGGTAGTCTGTCAGCTGCTGTTGGAGCTCCGAGTCCCTACAGCCGCCCTGCCAGCCCAGACAGCCCTGCTGCCATCGCAGCCCAGGGTCAGGTCCAGGGGCTGGTCCTGCTCCAGAGCGGCAGCTCTTGGCTGCATGGCATCAGAAAACCTCCTATTTCAGTAGGGTTCAGCTCGATGGCACAGGGACATTTTCTGTGAATAGAAAGGTCTCAAAAGGAATTTAACAATTGTAATAGTAAAAAAACCTCTGATGACTGCCCACCGTAACCTCTCCCACAGGGTGCAGCAGGTGCACCCCTATTCTGAGGTCACACCCACCCACCAGCTGTGGTTTACACTGGTGACTTTTATCCTCCTTCCACAAGTTGCTGCGATGCTGCTACTGTAAAGTGCAAAGGCAGCTGCTCTCTCTGCTCTGATTTATGCCCCGTGTAGTTCTGATTTTAATAGGATTAAGCAAGAGGGAAGTAAAAGCAAAGCATGGCCATTCATTGTATTTACTGTGAATTTATCTTTATTGTAGTGTTTTGGTATTTCATCCAAAGATCATAAAGTGCTTTACAAAGATGGTAAAATTATGAGCTGTGCTTTATGGGTGGTAAAACTGGTTAAGAGAATTTCCCAGTGTCATACAGAGTCAAAAGCAGGAAGGGATTCCAAGTTTCTTTCACTCTACACTCCCTCCTTTAATTGGTATGTTATTTATTATAATTAATATAGGATTTTCTCAATACTCCATTAGCATAAAGCAATCCAAACCACTCTTGAAAATCGCTTTTAAAAAGCAGAGGAAACCGTTAAATTCATAGCGTGAGCATACAGGAAATTAAAGCGTGTAAGAGGTTTATGAATTTAACAGATGGCAATCTCTCGGCTCTTGGTGCAGATGATGCCACGAGGTTTTGGGGTGAGAGGAGTTCAACACTCCACTAGAGTGGAGTAGTCTTAAGAAAATCTTGCTTTTGCCTCTAGATGGCTCACCTGGAACTGCCATGGCAAAAACGTTATCCAAAAAGGAATTCCTCTGGTCTATTCTCATGCTGTAAGGGCTTGCTTTTCCAGCAGCAAGGGAGAGGCAATCATGTAAATGTATTATATCTGCGTAAAAACATTCTGCCAAATTGTTTTGCCTTTTCTAAGAACAAGAATAACAGATGGATTAGGGACAGAGCGGATTTATGAGTCAAGTAACTTTCTCTTAGTCATTATCATGAGTCACATCCTACAGTATCTTGGGGAGCACTGTCTCCCAACTAGAATAAACACTTTCCATGTGCAGACCTTGCTGTGGGGTAGGTGAAAAGTTAGGTAGCGATGACGTTGTGTTCTGTCTATTATATGTCTGCCCTGTAAACGAGAAATGGCATTTTTCACAGGGGAGTAGGATGCAGGCTACTGTATGTAGTCCCAAAACTTCGAATTATATAAAAATAGTCATGTATAATCTGTGTTTAAGATGGTAGGAATTACAAAAATACAAAAGCACTCGGGGAAAGGGCTAAGTTTTACTTATTAAGATACACGGTTCATACAGGTTTGTAAAAGTCCAGGGTAAAGTCTGTATTTCAGATGAAATCCATAATAATTCCCAAAGAAATGAGAAAGGACAGCTGGTGGCTGAGGACATAGTAAAACACACCCAGCTTCCATGAGCACAATTCAGAGAGGGTTGTCCATGCACTGAAGCTGCCACACTGGTTGTGCGTGGTGAGATTCAGGGGTGTCCTGCCAGCCTGCAGACTCTATGAGCTCCGTTCTGAGTCCTCGGGGGATTACACAAAGCAATTCAGGCAGCGGAGAAATGAGTGGCCTGCTCTGGGAGCTCCCGTGGAACTCACTGGAGTGTGAAGCAACTCCCCCAGTATATTTTTATTGTATATGCTCTGCATTTTGGGGTTTTTTCAAGGGTTTCTTCAGGGTAGAGATGAAAACCACTTGCATCACACCATTCTTCTGTCTTCAGTGGAGACTGTTTATTCTTCATGTGCCAAGCAGGAGTAGCCCCTTTTTTTCTCGGGGTGCCCCGCACCATCCCCGCTTGCGCATTCCACCTTTGTTCTGCGGGAGGAACTCCCCTTGACGTCGATATGTATTCCACACACCAGGCGAGTGCAGAGCCGGCGATCGACAGCCTCTCTGCTGCAGCCTGCAGAGAGGAATATTTCTCTAGATTGTTCCTTGCATTTTAATAGTCACTGCAAAAGTAGAAATCTCCCATTTTCTGAAATGGAGAGAGTGGGGGGGGGGGTGGGAAAAAAAGGACTAAAAGAAGGGTGAGGCAGTGAAGTAAGGATTAAACTAATTTGAGTGGGTGTTTGGGGTTTTTTTTGTAATTCTACTATTCGGTCACAACAGCATCTGGGTGATACCTTCAATGTTAAGAATATAACCTCAGATTGCATAGATGAGACAGATTCACCAGATGCTTTAAGTGAAGATCTGGGATATACGAATATGATGACACATGCCCAGATTTATAGTGAATGGGGAACAGGACTGAAATGTCTTGCAAAGTCTGTCCTGCCTCTTCAGTGCATGATTTTTGGGGAGAATTTTGTCAATATATAGTCAAAACATTAAAAAAAAAAAAAAAAAAAAAAAAAAAATTAAAAATTCAGAACAATATTCCTCACTGAAACCTGGCCTCATCTCAGCCCAATTGTTTTGTGTTTGGTATAAGCTAGTAATAAAAAGATTGTCTCCAAAATCAAGTTTGAAAAAGATGTCATAAAAAGGTTGTGCCTGAATAGCTATTTTGAACTTTGATAAACATTCTGTCCTTAGAAACAGCCTGAATTTCTCAGGGTGGTCCCATGATGTCTATGTATCTGCATGCTTGTGCTGTACCTCCTGGTCACAAGTCTTTTTCTGCATATGCAGAAATCTCACCTTCTTTCCTCTAATTCTGGACAGCCAAGCTCTTCTACCCATTCACATTCACCTCAAAAACCCTTAATGGTCACCTCTACCTCAACAAAGGGACATTACACACATTTACCCCCGGGCACATGTTTCAATCCGCAGGCCACAATATGAAAGATGCTAGATTTTTGTGCTGAAATATGAAAGATGCTAGATTTTTGTGCTGTGATGCTGAGGAACGCCACCCAGAAGTGACTCTACTGTTTTTTGTGTTGTTTTGTTTTTCTTGTGGGAACTCCACTGAGATGTGACCTGCAGAGCCCACTTAATCTTTGTTGTCTTTTCTACTTGCTCAGCCCTGTAAGTTACAGGGAGACTGGGGTAGGCTCCAACTAAAAGAGTGATGTTTTTAGGAGAGGGCCATTTATTAGAAGAAATTCTACCTCTTCCCCGTTCCCCCAGCACACATCAAACTGAAGTCAGCTCAACCCCACTGCTCCTTGAAGAATTTGATACTGTTCAGCACAGTGAACAAAACCAGCACAAGAAAAGCCCAGAGCTATGTTAATACAGGGACCAAAGAAGGGCTGCGGGGTTGTCACGTGGAAGAGGAAGGTCCCTTTAGGTCAAGGGCGAGGGCAACAACTGAGCAGAGACACGGCCGCCTGCACTGGCATTGCTGTGCCTTTTGTATGTACGTAAAACTTTAGTTTCCAGGGGTTTGCAGACACAAACATCCCCCTGACACCCAAACAAATAATAAGAAATAACTAACTCTCCAAGCTGTCGATAATCACGCCAGAGAATGGCCATTCAGAGAAATATGCACTACATCACTCCTCCCGACTGCAGGGTGATTCATCACCATTTCCCTTCTCTCGCCTTTTATTCTTTTGAATATCTTTGCTCTGGGATCCCTTAAACACTTTCCACCTAATTTTAGATTTGTTTTTGTTTGAAATGCTAGATCTTGGAAAAAGCCCTTTTCAATAGGAGTATTTCCTATAAGTAGGTCACTGCAGTAAAGGGGTTAGACATGCAGCCTTTGCTGACAAGATACTTTGCTTTCTAAAGCACTTAATGCCTCTTCACAAAAATAAGAAAGTAAGCTGGGGGCGGGGGGAAGAAAGATACCCATTTGTTGACCTTTGTCTGGTGCCGGGTGAAGTGTCCTTCTGACCAGCTCGAGAGAGAGGTGTTAAACCAGTGATGTATAGAACTATATTTATACTCTGAATAAACAGACTAAAAATATCCCTTCAAAGAGGGTAAGCTGTAATTTTAAATTGTAGCACTCCAAAAGAGCTTTCCCCGATATCAGCCACTCCCAGGCTCCAAGATATCAGCCACTCATAGGATCCAAGCAGCTGGGCACTGCCTTTTAATCAAATAACTGTGAAACCATTGCTGCAAAATTGCAACCAAAATGTTTGTGTAATGTTATGTAGCTACGGAAACAAACCCGGGCTTCTAGAATGACCTTGTTAATTGGTTGATAGCAGTGGGCTCATCACAGGGCTTTGGCAGAGCTACGTGTTGGGCTGGGCAAGTTCTCCCCTCGTCCCAAAGACCAGTAAGCCCCGTGGAGATTCAGCCATGAAGCAATGTTAACTTCTGATGGATAAGGACAGAGTAGATCCCTGCTTTACCATTAACAGCTGGGACTGGTAAAGCAGAGGTTCTTGAATTCATCCAAGTTCCACATGGTGCTGGAAATGGTATTTATCTGTTATTTTCATCTATAACCTTTCTTTTCAGACCTGCTCCATTTCAGTCATAGTTACTTAGGGTGCAAGTAAAGATACAACCTTTTGGTCTGGTATTACACACCTCAGAAAGCAGGACACTGTGAAGTTACTAGGTTTTAAAAACAAACAAAAAAACCCCATTGAAATATCTATTTACAGAGGCTTAATTGTGTTCTTCCCTACTAAACTCCATTTAGGCTTTGTCAGGAACTACTGATATCCAGGAGTGCTCAGGGATAAAGAGGTCCCTCCACCCCTTTCCTTCTCCACCACCCCCTCAAATTTTTGGTGACAAAACACCAAAAATATTTGTGCAGGCTGCACTCTCTTGCCGTCCAGTCTTTGTAAAATAGGACAGTTTAGGACAGAATATTCATTTGCTCTGTGGAAAAAATAAAAATAAAATAAATTAAAAAAAAAAAACCACCA
>JANHGN010005818.1:25744-38151 GCA_024605025.1 Megaceryle maxima | reverse complement strand
AACCACCACAAAAAAAAAAAAAAAAAAAAAAAAACAAACAACAACAAAAAAAAACCCACAAAAAAAAAACCCCACCACAACAACAACCCAAACAAACAAAAGGCAAATATTAGCTGAGATAATTATTTTCTCTGCTGGAGATAACACCAGGCATCAGGTGTTTTAGATGAAAGCCACTCTTTATGTCCCAATAAGCAGTTACAAAAAGCTACATATTCTGTAATTCAGTCACGCTGCAGATGAGTTTCAATATAATTCTGTCGTATTTTTTTCCCTCTTTTTCAATCTGACATAAACTGTCACCAGTAGCTGTTGAAATCTTCCTATACAGAGGTGGAAGGCAAAAGAAAATTGAATGTTGGCAAGAGAATAATTTTGCACGGTGTCTATTTAATGTACCGTATTTAGGTTGAAGAATGGCCAGGCTCCAGAGCAGTGGCTGCAGCAGTGCAGCAAGGTTCCGGCTCTGCCTGGCTGGCTCCCAGGGGGGCTTGTCTGGCCTCAGAGTTGGGGGGCTGGCAGCTTTTGATGATCAGGGACTACCTCTTGTTCCTAAGCCTCTGAGAGAAGCACCGAGCACGGGTGGCCACAGAGCAAGCTATGAAACAAAGCAACCCTCAGGCTTATTTTCAGTCCTCCATTTTCCTTGCCCTGTCTGTTATTTGCCAAGGGTCTGGATGTAGCTGGTTGAACTTTCTTTACGACCAACTCATCTTGTGATACAGCCTTGCTAAGTCATCTCCTTTCAGCAGACAGAGGTAGTAACACGCAGAGTCCTTACCAGAGACAACTCTTCCGGTAAATGAGGTAGCTGAGGGTCACCAGGCTCCGCGCTCCCCGACTGTCCTCAGAGGATTGTCTTTGTGTCATCCCTTCTGCTGCAGCCTTAAGCAAATGTCAGAGAAAAAGTGCTTGGTTATACTTATTTCCTATCTCAAGAGAGGAAGGAGCAGCACAGAAAGTTTCCTTCTCTCCTAGGAATATGAATCCCAAACATCACAGCCAGCCTCCGGAAAGCAGGGCTTACCGGGGGAGCTCCTGGAAAAACAAGCTTCTGCAGCAGCCCTGCTGATGGGGAGGCAGGAGAAACCCTTTTCAGAGCCTCACAAAGGGATCTGATAAGCTACCTAATAGCTGCAGCCCTAACAATTGCTCTCTGAACTCGCACTGGGGGGATCTGACAGGGACCGTAGTGCTTGTCGACTCTTTACACCTGCCAGTGCTCCCAAAAAAGTAAAGTTTAAATCTCGGTACTCTCCTTTCAAAATCTCTTTTTCTCATTTCTGCCAGCAGCAGGAATCATCCACAGTTTATGGTTAAATCTAAAAGAAACTAACCCGTTGCTCTTAGGGGGCAGTCAGAGAAGCTGAAGATGCACATTGCTCTGAACCCAGCCTAAGAGCTCTCGGCACAGTGCTGATACCAAAATCCAGCAGCGCTGATAAAGGCCCGTCACCTGCAGCGTGCTTCCAGTCCGAACGTGCTCTAAATACAAGTGTTTGCCTCCTTCACTTTAGACATGGAAATCCAACAAGTGGGGCACAATCCAGAACTAGTGTGAGAAAAAGGAATTTTTTTGTGATAGAAAGGACTTGTGTTTATGGCCATCACAAACTCATATTGACCAGTCATAAATCCATAGCCCTGACAAAAATGTGTAAGCCTGCCAATTTCCTATGGAAAATATGAAGGCTTAGACATTAACATGAAGCCTGTTTTGCAAAGCTGAAGTTAAGCATTAATGCCAAATCAAAGTGTTTAAAGTCTGAGTCAGGTTCCCAAAAAGTACAAGATTGGCTTAGAGTCTTCTTTTCTTGTTTCTCTTAACATAAAGATTGCAGAGGTTGTTGTCTTCTGATTGTGGAGTCTAAAATTCAGATTTTTCAGGCTTTCTTTGCAGCCCTAAGAATCAGAAGCTTACCTTTGCAAGTGTGTTATCTGAGATTCTTATCATAAAGCCAGGATCTTTGACCTTAAGAAAAAAAAAAAAAAAAAACACAAACCAACAAATTATTGTCAGGTTTCTGATAAAAACACCCGAGTTGGCAGTGCTGCTTGAGCCTGCGTTTTCTCAGCTTTCCCAGGAACACAAATTACAGGGTGTTCATAAGGCTTTCCTGGAAAGGAGCACCATGCCAGGAGAATGCTGTGCCATTTACAATGGCAATATTCAGACCGGTTGTTAATTGCAAAATTGGTTGTTAGTCTCAATAAATAAAATGCTTAAAGTTTAATTTTTTTTAATATTTGAACCTCCACAAATGCCATGGACTTCAGACAGGGGTTTGATTGTTGGTGCCTCTCAACACCACGCTGAGATCAACTTTTTTTTTTTTTTTTTTTTTTGTAATAAGGACATCAGCATAGCTGTAATCAACCAGAGGCCAAAAGTCTCTCTAGCCCATGTCGTTTTTTTCTGACAGCAGTTGATAACCTCACCAAGAGGGAGCGGGGTGGGCACGTTTCGGTGATGTGCTCCTCCAGCCTCCAGAAACAGAGCAGGAACTTCCCAAGCCACGAACATCACCGATGCGCAGACCATACCTTCCAATGTAGTTACTCTGGGATATCTGGTAGCATTATTCTCAACATTCCTTGATCATTTTATTCTAGAGGCTGGATTCATTCTAGGTGGAGGTGAGAGAGATGTTTTTTTGCAATGAGAGCTTGAATGCTTAGGACTAGGACCCAGGAAGGTCATGGATTTGCATGATAAAGATGCAAATCTGCAGCTTCTCTTGGCATTTGTTCACAGTAGGATTGTTGCTTCTTTTCCTGGGGCTGTTGAAAGTACCCAGTTACCTGTTACTGGGCTCCCTTTACACCTGCCCCACTCTGATTATCTCTGTTCAAAGATCTGCATGAAGAAAATCTTCCAAACGACTTTACATGTAGATACTTTTTGTTCTGGGTTTTAGGAAACATCCTGCAGCTACTCTCTGAGACTGATCTATTTTTAGTATCACATGCTGTTTTCAGCAGCCACCACCACCACACTCTGCACCTAGTAAAATGTAATTACCTAGTCTGGGAATCCTGCACAGGGTAGGAGTCAGACGCTGTGAAGACACCAGCATTTCTTGTACTGAACAGCGCCCGAATTTTAAGTGCAGAGAGAAAATGTCAGCAGAGAAACTGTTTGTCTTAAAATCTAGAAAATGCCCTGAATACACAGTCATAGGCAAGCTGCTGGTTGTTGAGTCCTCACTAATCCTACACCAGGCAGCATCCCCGAGGGTCAGTACCAATGATCCACACCCACAAGCCCTGCATTGCTGAACAGCTATTATTTGAAGGTCATTTCCTTCAACCGTTCCTCTCTCATCTGGGGTAAAATGTTCGGCCCAGCAGACATGGACTGGGGACACCTTCTTATTCTCTTGTGGGTGAGCCACAACACTGTAGGGTATTGTGCATCAGCTGTGAGGACTTCCAGCCATCCTGGAGTTCATGGTTTATTAAAGATTGCCAAAGAAAATGCCTGAAGTGCTGTTTATTTGCCATAAATTATTTCAAGCTCTTTTACTAGTGCTGGAGTATTAAAGTTCTAGGTAATATTTTTATATAAATATTGTATTTATTGCTAGTGGCTTGAATAGAAGAAATGCATTCAAAAAACCTGGAGCCCTTACAAAGGTAACTTTTATTTCAGGAACCTATGTAATTGATTCATTTAAAGGGTTTGCTATAGATATATTTAAGTATAAGTTAGATGTCTGTAAATGGATAACAAAGAGGCAAAGTCAGCTACTAAAATTAGATTCTTAAATGCAGTGGCCAGTAAAAAAAACCCCCATTTTTACAGCATTTATTACTCCTTGTCAGGCCTCTGAGAAAAAAAAAAAAAGACCTAGAATGCATGAGGAGAAATTCCCAGTTCTAGCAATATCCCAGAAAAAAAAATATAAAACATCATAAAAGCAATGAATTATTTATTAAAAACAAAATTGAATTTCTAGTTCCTGCAATTTCCAACAAAAAAGATAGAAAACAGTATCATTCTTGGAAAAAATCAACCAACCAAATAAAACCGATGTGTATTAACCCTTTTTTTTTTTTCTTTCAATATTGACGCCTGCCTTAGGCACAGATCCTCTAAACACGTACTGTGATTTTAACTTCAAGCATAAAACCAGTCACAAAATCTCTCTAATGGGATTATTCACATGCTTACACTTAGGAACACAAATATGTTTCCAGGCCCATGCATCTTCTGAATAAGAGAATTCCAGGCCTTAAATCAAGACTCTATTTCCTCTTGTACGGCTGAGGCAATTAGTGCTACACTGCTGCTCTGGGGAAACCTTCTGTAGAGTGATTTCCAACAGCACTCGAATTGTAGGTCTTATTTCGCTTGTTCCGTGGTCCTTCATGAATTCAAGCTTGAGTACAGGAAGTTACACCTCAGCAGGAGGAAGAACTTCTTTACTTCTTTATCTCTCCTATGAAGACAGGCTGAGGCAGCTGGGGCTGTTCAGCCCAGAGCAGAGAAGGCTCTGGGGGGGATCCTATAGTGACATTCCAGTACCTGAAGGGGGTCTACATGAAGACGGGGGAAGGTCTATTCAAGAGGATTTGTAATGACAGGACAAAGAACAATGGGTTTTAGTGGGGAAAGGAGAGGTTTAGACTGGATATTGGAAAAAAGTTCTTTAATATGAGGGTGATAGCTCACTGGAATGGGCTGCCCAGAGAGGTGGGGGAGCCCCCATCCCTGGAGTCATTCATGGTCAGGCTTGATGAGGCTCTGAGCAACCTGCCCTGGGTAGAGATGTCCCTACTTGTGTAGGGGGTTGGACCAGATAACTTCTAGAAGTCCCTTCCAGCCTAAAACATTCTACGATTCTACTGTAAGAGTTGTAGGGCATGGAAACAGTCTCCCCAGAGAAGTTGTAGAGCCTCCTTCTCTGGAGACTTTGATTACCCATCTGGATGCATTTTTGCATGATCTGCTCTAGTTCTGTCCTGCTCTGGCAGGGGGTTTGGACTCGATGATCTTTGGAGGTCCCTTCCAACCCCCACCACTCTGTGACATCACCATATGCATGTTGCACGTGACTGTTGGTAAGTGAGGGGCGTGGCCATAAAAATTAACTTGGCTCACCTGTAGTTCTGTGCTGCACAAAAAGCATACCCACTTCATTCGGGCATAAGGAACTGGTGATTTTGACGTTGTCCAAAAGCAATTCTAAATACCAGCTTCCAGTCGGTGCCAATCGGGTGGTTAGAAGCATGAGAACTGTAAATCGGCACAAAATGTTATTTCCAGTGAGGAATGCTTAGGACATCCCTTGGCTATGACTGCTTTGAGGCTTCTCACTAGTCATTGTGAGCACGGGGGAGAGCAGAAAGAGATGGCATGAAAAAGGGATGCTTTACTTCTTGCCTGAGAGCCAGCTCTCCATCTGGGAGATGCTCTGTGCTGGGGTTCCAGTCGAGAGACCCCCAGGCTTAGGTTTAAGACCCACATGGTGTCATCTTGCATGATGGAGTTCTTAGCAGAACATTTCCACAGTCCCCAAATTTCTACATGGTGTCTTCCAGCACAGTTTCTGCTTTTGAAGGGCAAAACGTAGACGCCTCTGAGAAGCTGATGTTGTCAAGTAAAAGCCAGTTGTAATCTGCTCTCGTGGGAAGATATCACAGTATCATCTGTCGGCTTACATTTTATAGTAAGTGATAAAGGTTGGAAAGTTCCGGGATAAGCGTGATACTAAGAGGACCCCAGTGTGACCTAAAGAACACTTTTATTTCTCAGTCACAGCTTGCTTCAAGAAATCACCATCAAAGAAGGGAAAGCTGGAATTGCCACTGCTTTTTAGTGGGAAGCACTGGCCTGTGAACTTGTACATGAAAGGCAGTAACAGAAGACTTTTCCCCAGGCTTTTTGTCTGTAGTTCTTCCTCCCAGTTGTGCAAGGCGGCTCCCTGCCCAGGCTCCCTTGTCGAGGCTGAGCTCCCTCGCTCACCGCAGGGACCCAGGGGCCAGGCATGGGCTCCAGTCCCTGTGGGGTTGGGGACCTGGAGGGCTCTTTGCTGATGTGGTGGCCACATAGTGCGCTGAGGCTCTATACATATTTTTGTCATTACCTTTTTCTTACATGACTGCCCTAAGCACATTAGAAAATCTGCTTTCTGGAAAAAAAAAAACAACTCTACAGGACTGGAAGAGTTTTCTTTATATTGGAGCTGGAATGGAAGAAATTTCTTAACTCTTTCCCTTTTCAAGCATTCAAAGGTCTTCTTGGATATTTTACTCTCAGTGATAGCAGTACAAACGATAGGTTCTATTTTTCAGATCTTTGATTAAACACATAAGCAAAATTGTTTGACTCGATAACTTTTTGCCATTTATCGCATAACATTTGATTATTAATTCCCTATAACTTACTTTGTTTGAAAATAAATAAATTGAATTGAGTTACTATTTGCTAATAACTGCCAGCGGGACAAAAGCATGATTTTAGAGTTTAGACAAGTGTTGCGTATGTTGCGCGTACTCCCTGGGACTTGACAGAAAGCATATAGAGCAGTATTTCAAATTCTGTGTTGGAGCGGTCAGTGTGTTTAGGAAAGGACAGAGAGCAACAAATTGGGTGGGTATTTCCCTGTCCTCTCCTGTTTGAGCACTGAATTTCTTTCTTTTAATATTTCTTCTAAATGATTCTCCAAATCACAAGTTTCATTACTCTGATAAATGTGTTTTGCCACCCGAGGAAGGTTTTTCCTCTTCCAGTTGGTGTTTTATATGGTTGTTGGTTACTGAGACCTACACAATGACTTGATCAATACAATGAGTCTCTCTAGGTCTCTCTAGGCAATGAGAGACCACAGGAAAGTGCAGCATCATTAAACTGAATTACAGACAAGCACTCAAGGAGACAAATAAGTATTTTGTAACTATAAAGCTTCACTTTTTTATAGCTATGATGATTGGAAATGGTTACAAGGTGTGCATGGTACAGTGGTGGCAGAGGAAGAGAGCTGAGGAAAGTGCTGGACCTGAATGGCAGCAAACTTCTGCTGCCTGTTGGGAGATGGGTCAGGAGCTGAAATCCAGAGTTCTCCTCCTGGGTGGCCAGAGAGCCCCTGGGACAAGCCGGCTCATCTGAAAAGCTTAGGGCAAACTCAGCTGAGAAATGGAATGTCAGTCACCAGGGAGAAGCGTGCAGGTCCCCAGGGACACCTTCCAGACCAATAAGTACTTTCTACTTTAAATAGACAGTTGCCGCCTTCTGCTTTCTCTGCTTCTGAAGAACTTGTACTTAGCTATTGAATATTAATAGTTGTGAAGATTTCTACTGAAGTAATTTGAAAAAGTCACCAACCCTTCTGTAAAAAAGTTGCTGGTCTGATTTCCAACATCCTCCTAACCAAGTATTCCTTTCCTCTTAAGAAAAAACAAACAAAAATATAAAACCTGCAGTTCGTCTAAAATTCCCATGACAGAACATGCATCCTTCCTCATCTGTCTTTTTGTCTGCCAGGACTGTGCATGAGCACCTTCTTCATAAAATTGACGTGCAATACCAAAATCCCTGCTGCGGTTGATGTAGTCTTTGGCTCCTCTTCCTTTGTGGGAGATTAGCTTTCTGCTCAGGCTGGGCTCATACCTTTAATCCTTATAGTGAGCAGCCACCATAATTATTTCAAGCAACAAAATACTGAGTTAACTTTCAGGATAATCTAAAACAAAGCACAAAGCTTTCCTGTGACCTAGAGCCTCCTTTCGTATTTAAGGTCGTATAGCCGAAGAAGACAGATATCTTCAAAACCAAGAAAAGTTACCTACTGACAACAAATGCTTTCTTCCTGCCCTCTTCCCCTCTCCAAAATGTGTGGGCAAGGGCTTATACACATACTGAGCACACACTTAACTCCTCCTGCAAAGAAATCCAATCCCTATTCGCAAAAGGCTCAGGGATGTGTTCGTGTTGCATGTGAACTGCTGCGTCCCGGTTGTGCCGAGTGAGCAACTGCCCATTGGCACTGCGCATCTGGGCCACCTGCAGATTTCCCCAGGCAGACCATGACTGAGAATTGAGTGGCTGCATAAGGTTTTTGGGTGAGGTTTTTCAAAGCCGTTTAGCATTGGCTTAACTTTCCTTCAGTTGACAGAAATCCAAGAATCTGTTACTGATTTGCAGGAGGCCAAATTAGGCTTGTGATGAATGCCTTGGAAAACACTTCTCTTCTTCATCATCACACACATTCTAATAGTGATTCAAAACCAACGAGTAGCCTGAAGCATGTCGAAAGATGTGGCTGCGCACATGGGTCTGGACCCTCCTTTTCACTTCTGTCGATTAAACTGCACTACGATAAGCTGAGACATTTCTCTTCTCATCAGTTAGTGACCCTACACTGCACTCCCAGCTCCCTTCAGTCTCCCTTCCTGGTGAAGGAGCAATCACAGGCATGAAGTCTGGGCAAATCTACAAAAGCATGGATTCCTTAGGGGAGGAGAGGAGCTGACTGGGTTTTATCTCCTCATTAGCGCTGGTGTAATGCCTACTCCTGGGAAAACCCCTCTGCACATTTATTTACTCCCTGCCTAGAACTAGAGCTAGTCAGGGAGCGTGCAGGAGATGTCCCAGCTGCAGAAATCTTACACACAATTTGTAAAGAGCCACAGAAAGCAAATCCTTCTGCTGCATGCAAAGTTGCCTGTGCCCTGCACCTTGCAGGCCCCAGTCTAAATGAGTAGGAAGCTCTGGCCATAACTGAATGCTTTCTTGCACGCAGAGCCCTGTAATTTAGAAGACATACACCTAAATACTTTTTGGATTATAAGGATGTTGATAGAAACAATGGTGGTTGCTGTACTACCAGTAGTTAACCAACAGGGTGGAGAAGTGATCTGTGTTGGTCTCCCATGACCCATAAAACCAACTGTTAAGATACAGGTCTTGCTGTGAAAACGTTTGGGCGCTCTCTGACTAGAGAATGCGGCGCAAGAAGGAACGAAATGCACTTTGTGCTGAATGCAAGCACAATTGTCATTACCTATCAGCCTCACGAGCTACGGCATCTGTCTGTTTTCAGCTTAATTTGTAAGAGTGAGTTGCTTTAACAATGTGATCTGAAGGATCTATGATGTATTAGAGCTGTCAACATTGCTAAATATCAGAATTAGAATGAAATAACTTAGTTGCCTTAAATTATGAAGGCAGAGAGGTGCCAAGAGGGTTTTGTTATTAAAAAAAAAATCCTCCTTTTTGTCTGAACTTTGGTTTTCTATTCTGTTTCTGGCACTTTGAAATGGATGAGACATGGTGAGAAAGAGGACAGGACAGGTCCCATTCAAGCAGGCACTCTGCTGGTCAATGCAAACTGGAATTTGTGTCAAGGTCATGGGAAAGGTCAATGACCTGATTTGTGTTCCTGCTTTCAGCAGAGCCCTTCATGTGCCCCAGAAAGAGGGGAGAAAAAGGCTCAGCTCTTATGGGCAACGTGGTAGCACTGTGAATAAAGTGCTCTGTGGCATCCCCCAAAGCACTGTGCAGAAAGTCTCTCCTCTTCCACACGGCAAGCCTTCAGCTCTCACTGCGCCCATTGCTGTCAATCTCTGACAGTATGACGTGCAGAAAGACTATGGTTCCATAAGGAAACTTGGCACCGCAAAATGCCTGTTTAGAAACTTGCTTTCTTAGTACATTATTTGTATCCGTTTATGCCCTGAGCTAGGTAAAGTGGGTGCACTTAAACAGGGCAACACCATGAAAACACCTTTCCATGCTAGAGAAATTTGCTGGCATTTAGAGCGAGGAAGAGGGTGGACACCTCAAGGTCCTCCTGGAATTCTCTAGAATTTGTAGATGTACCTCCTGTAAATATACCCCAATGTAAACAAAAGCGGCTCAGTCTGTAGCTGGGTAGTTCTTCAGAGTTAAGATCAGTTGCACTCAGCAGCTCAAACAAAGGCTTAGCACTGTCGGGTCCCCAGGATTAACCCTCACTGAACTGACTTACTACACTTCCATGCCTGAACAGCATTAGAGTGAGGTAAAAAGTAAGAAAGTGCCCAAATCCTCCAGTATTCAGGTTGCAGGCAACATTTCTGCCTGCTTTGAAGGATGGGGTTCTTGCTTTGCCAGCACATCTCCCCCCACTGGGAAGGAGTCTGGGTTTAGCACCATTCCGCTTCAACATATCTGCACAAGGACGGGAGATCACCCAGACTTTAAAACCCACTCTCTGTGCGTTAGAGCAGATTCTGGCAACTTTTCAGCACTACTCAGCCAGACTCTGATTTTCCTTTCCAATTCAGGACTGAACCTTCCAGTAGGAAGCCAGCAGGAGGTAGGAAAGGCTGCCCCTCAGGAGGTTTGCGGGCACTCAGTGCCGCACAAGGCAGGAGCTGCCCACCCACACCAGCTCGGTCGGGGTGCATCTGCGGATGCCAGCTCCCCGCCTTGCCACATGCCACCCGCGACAGGCGTTGCTGAGCCCGTGCCAGAGCCCTGCCTCCCTCCCAGGGGCCGGCCTCTCCTCCTTGCCCTGGCACAGCAGGGACACCTGATCTCACTCCTGGGGAGACTCCAGCTTTGGAAGCAGGAGTTGCCCCCCCTGCCGCAAGCACAAAAGAGTTTTTTTAAATATACGATGAAAGAAAAACTAGCAGCTATTTTTTGCAGTGTGAGAAGAAATGTCTTAAGAGGTGATGTTGTCTGCTAAGACATTGGCCTGTCTCCCTCTAAGGCTTGGCTGGCATCAGGCAGAGGCACCATGGGTAAGGAATTAATTGAGGTGGTGTGTCTCAACCCCAATAGAAAGTAGATCCCATTTATTTTGTTTTGTTTTGTTGGGTTTTTTTTTTGTTTGTTTGGGTTTTGGTTTATTTTTTAATCTAAGCAAAATTTATTCAGCTTATCCTGTTTGGTAAACCAGACTTAGCAAAGAAACTTGGCAAGGACTTGGCCAAAAAGCGGCACTGTCAGTTCAATGAAGTCTTGAGTACACCAGTGCGGCAAGCGTGGTGCTATGCTTCTTTACGCTCAAACATTTCAAGACCTTTCATTTTCCCTTTTGGCTGGTGTTTCCTCCTCCAGAGAGATATATCTGCTCAGCTTTACCGTCCTAGGGCCATCGCTCAGACTGTTGTACGGAAGTTCGTTTTCAAACTTTTTTAATCGATCTTGTACAGAAGCATTGTTTTTTTTTTCCAGTCAATTGTTTCCATAGATGTCACAAAGTTGACTGAGAAACCATTAGCATTGGGCACTTAAACCAACCTTTCTTTAGGGCACTCATTAAGGCTTCAGTTCTTTTAATTGTGGATATTATGTTAGCATGAGAATGTGTGGCTCTGCCCTTGGTTTCTTCACAAACTTTTTGGTAGTTTCCTGTATTTCCCTGGAAGGAAAATAGTAAGCTGCAAAGAAGTGGTATGGAATAGAATAAAATGTCTCCTCACATCAAGGGATTGCATCAAATCCCACATGCAGTTTAGTTTTCCTAAGGTGTGGTTACCAGGGTGTTCCCCAAATGTGAGGTCATGTTGAGTTGGATTGAGCTAAAGCGGTACAAGGTTACAGGTGTCTGCTCTTGAAACATATGGCTGAAGGCAGTGAAGATCGGTTCTACCACCAGGTCTGGGAGGCCCGGGACTCAGAAAGGCTCAGGAGTGCCAACCGTGAAAGGAGGAGGGTTGGGTGTCTTTGGGACCTGCCCATGGTGGCTTGGGGAAGGTTCCCCTGCTCACCAGGCCGGACACCCTTGGCAGAAATGACTCTGTAGCCCCTAGAGTGTGCCCCAGGCTTCACAAAGGTGGGGGACAGCACCTTCCACCACAGAGCAGGTCACAGACTGGGGAAAGCAGCGCAGGCAGTTGAAGGCAGGTCCTTGGCCACTTAGAAAGGCCGAGTCTTGACTTTGCCATTCGTCAGCCCGGCTTTGGCTGTTTCAGGGGCACACTCTCCTCTATTCTCAGCATCGAACGCAGCCCGCTTCTCCAGTCTGGGATGGTTTGCCATCTGCGGCACTACGTGTTTGCGTGGCTAGATGAAATAGCTCGCTCTGACATGCTGCTGACGTTCCTTTTGTGCCGCTTGATGCATTCGCGTGGTTGCAACAGTCTCTGATGCAGTGCTAAAACATCTCAAAGCACAGCCACTAGTCAGATTAACTCCTGCCCCCCCAGCTATGGCAAGCAACTATTAGTAGCATTAGTATGCTATTAGCAGACCTTGCACAGAGAATCCAATTCGCTTAAATTAGAGCTGACTGAAAAAGGTATTACAGGCATTAAATATTAATAGAGCTTTTCATGAAAATATTCAGAGGACACATCAGAATTGTTGTTTAGCTTTCCGTTCTGTTTGTGGAATAGTGAGCATTGTAAGAGAAACAACTGTTTCGTGATGTTTGCCTGAAACTGCTCTGCCTGTTGGGGAAACATAAAGCTAC
>JANHGN010005818.1:15240-25598 GCA_024605025.1 Megaceryle maxima | reverse complement strand
CCTCGTCGTTCCTCCCCCCCTTTATTCCACCGAGAAGGCCCACCGGACTTCCCACACATTCACACCTTTTTGAAACAAACTCCTACAATGGGCAGTTGAAATTTTCCCCCCCCCCCCCCCCCCCAAATCCTCTGTGATGCAGCTTTGAAACTTCTGTTTTGAAAGCAGCTGAACACAAATGACTTCTAAGAGTGACAGGAATTGTGTGGGGTGAATTCAACAACACAGATTCTGCCAGATGCAAATGTCCGCATGCAGGACTGATATGATAGAAGTGTAAGAGTAATAGAAACGTGTACCTCCCAAAGGGGCTGCTCGTGATTAAAAGTTGCATTATACTCTGGGGTTTTCTTTATTAGATCTAGGCAGAGATTTGTCTCGACTAAATGGCTAGTGCTGGTGGAAATGGATGTGGCTAAACCGGGTGGGTCTCAGGTGTTGCACTGGGTGGCAGTCGCATCCCTTGCAACCCAAAAGAGAAGCCGGTCCTGAAAAGTACGACCTGATGCAGATAACTTTATCAGCACCTGCTTCTCCTTTTCTTGTGTTAAATTGGAGCTGTTGGGGAGTTTATTTCTTTAACTGAGGTTTTCTTGTTCAAATGAAGCCATTGCTGTGTATGCTCTCATTTAATTCTGTGTGGTGCTAAACACTGCTTGTTGCACTCGTTCAGCCTATTCCGGTTTCATTATCTAGAAGTATTGGAATGACTTGCAAAACGGGAACCCATGGAAAAAATAGTGTGCTGCTTTTTTTTTGCCATTGAAAAATATCCAGACTTGCTCTATGTTCAAATTGAGCAATGGGGCTTCTGACTCGTCTAAGCAGCTCCAAATTCAAGGTATTTTAAAGTCTCATAGAGCCTCTCATGAACTCTGTAAGGAATAGTAAATAATATGTAATCAATGCTGAAAGAGATATAATGGGAAGCAAGCTCTACAACATCTCGGAATATTATTGCGTGAGGCTTTCAAGCACTATTCTCTTCAGGAGCACTTGAAATATTCATGCATTTAGGCAATTGATAATTCTGGAGTGCCTCCCAAAATAATATTGGATTTTTCATTTAAGGCTTTTCAAAGCAGCACGGAGTACTCACTCCCAGAACATCCAACATCTGTACAGCAATTTAGGCTAACAACCCAAAACCGGAGGCACCGCTAGCCAATATTAAAAATGTAGATCTTAGCTGCTTTGCAAGGCATCTGATGAATCGTTGCACAGTGCGTGCCAAGATGCCAAGCGTTGATCTTTTTTTTAAGAACAGATGTAGCCTCATGCTGTTGAATCTTCATATTCAAATAGACACGTGACAAACGCACAGCATTTAGCACATTCCTTCAGAGCAGTAACTCCAAGGGCAAGTTAAAATAACTGGCATTATTTCTGACTGTTAACAGAAATAAATTCATGCCGCATATCTTTGGCGACATCTCGGCACAGTGTCACAGGCTGATAGGGCCTCCCTGCTTGTTTCCTTCTAAGGGTAGGTAGTAAATTGCTTTAATTTGCAGTGTGAGCAATCATGGGGACTGTTCACCTGCCGATCAGGGATTCTCTGCTGTACAAACAGGGCCCAAGGACACACTGTCTACACAGGATGGAGCAGGCAGGCATTGTGTTTGAGCTCACAGTGCTGTTCCTTTTAACGAGCATTTAATTTTCTGTACAGCTCTGGAATCTGCAGCTTGGCTTTAATAGTAACACGGAGCCGAAAACGTGACAAGGACTTTACAGACATTAGCAAGACTCATCCTGGGTCCCAGAGGGCTGCCTACTTTGCTAACTGATAGAGCAGCCTGAGGACAAGCATCATAAGAGAGGCAGCCAGCCTGCAGGCTACCCTGATCTCCACCCTGCTTTGGAGAACTCTGTATTCGGCTTCGCTCCTTGTACTGAAGTAGGGAAATTCCACTAACAATCATTGCCGCTTTCTTCACTGATTCTGATGCCTTCTTCTAAAGGCCAGCCAATACCAATGGACTGGCCAGCTGCTGAACTAGGTGATGATAATTCCTCCAGAAATAACGCTTTCCTGAGCTGCAGGAGCAGCATGAACATACTTTGCAAAATGATTATAAGGGGACCATCTTACAATTTTTTCCACTAAAAGAAAGTCTCTGGCTCTCAGCTTTAGACAGCTGACCTCTAACCCTTAATCTGTTAAATTCCAGTCTCTATTTATTGCCTATCTAGGAGAGACATTGGCTTTTGTAGAATTTATCAACCATTCATAAGTGTTAACGTTTGCAAAGCTGCTAGGTTGGGCTGTGCATCTGCATAGATATTTGGAGAGAGAGAAAGGCAACTTTAAAAAAAAATAAATGCCCTATCCCTCTGTGATGATATTATTGGATGTTTTATGGGTGGGTTCTCGCTTGTCTCAGGTTATTTCCATTCCAAAGATCTTATGTGTTGTCCTTAAGATACTACTGTCCTTGGAACCAGGGGGAAGACAGCAGACCGTTGCTTTCCCAAATTAAACATATGTTTATTCCTGTAAACAGGAATGGTTCTTGGCTCCCTGTGCTCCTCTTTATCCCTCTCGTTTCTGAGGGCATTTCTTGTCACTTCAAGCCTGCTTAATAAAATTGGCCAGAGAACAATAGTTCCATTCTCTGATAACTTTAAAGGTCTCAAATTGTTTCCGTTCCACCCTGGAACACACAAAATATGGTCTTTGGAAAACATCACAAGACAGAACTCCTGTCTATTTTGAATTGGAAAAGAAAACCCACATTTTTTGAGTCACTGTTTTATCTTTCTCTCTGGTTGGAAGTTATCTGCACCACAGGAATATTCACATTTAAAACTTGTTGCATCTGTACTTCTTTGGTGGCTTTGACAATGTAGACTAATCCATGGAAATATATTTAGTCAGAAATTTCTGGCCAGTTTTGTTTCAGCATTGGACTAGTTATGGGGAAGGACTTCTCACACTTGCTGATGCATCTGCCAAGTGTGATCTCGCTCCCTCTCTCTGATTTTCTGATCAGTTTGTACCGCAAAGTCATCACGGCAGAGATGATTATATCATCCTGCCGCTTGAGGTACTCTTCAGGTAGAGCCCTTCCCTAGGAGTTAACTGGGGATGTGGTAGCCTACGTGGTCGTCCTGATGTGGGCCAGCACGGGCCACTCCTCACAAGATCGTGACATCGGAACTTTCTCAGAACTCAGAAGATTCAGTGCTTTCTGTCCTGTTTGCTGCCTGAATATGGGCTCTCCAGGCCACGTACCCGGTCGCCTCACTTGCGCAGACTCCTGGCTCTGTGTGGGGTCCATGCGCTCCCCGAGGGCATCTGAGTGCTGCTGGCTTTGTGATACCACCGGAGCTGTTGGAGCAGGTGTTGTCCTCCCGCTCTCTGCCCCCATGTTTTCTCCTCCAAAAGCTGAGCACAGCTCACTCTTTCCGCTTCATTGAACACCCCCCAGCCCCCTCCAGCAGCCCAAATGGCTCATCAGACCCAAGGGACCTGTCCTGCTGCTGTCTGCCACCCCAACCCCAGCAGCAGTCCCAGGACTCGGACTGACAGGGGCGCCAAAGGGTCAACAGATCAGTGCATTTGCGCTCCGTGCTAAGATCCGATGCTGCCTTACCCTTTGCCAGTGTCTTCATTTTGACCTTTCTGGTGCTGGCACATCTCACGGGCCCAAAGTAGCTCCCCGGACAGGTGGTTTAAATGCTACTCACGAGTCCTTTCTCCACATGTGGTTGGAAGGCTTTTGTTTGCATGTTTGCTTAGACCTAGCCTTAGAAGAGGTTGAAAAGGCAGCTTCTCTAATAAATCTTTCTGAGTGTATTTACTACGCACGGCAAATTTACATACATCTATATAATGAGGTGTGGGAGCTTCGCAGCACTTCCCTAGGACACGTAAGCTCTGGTGACATGTATAAATCTACATCTACTCATAAAACTGCACTGACGGTCATTGATCCCCTTCCACCAAAGATTTACATGGCAGCCTACTGCGTTCCTCTCCTGCTGGTCATAATTCTTGCATAATTTCCACCAGTCACCTGACCTCGGTGTCTTAGTCTTGCTTGAAAAAAGGAGCGGGAAGTCGGCCTCTCTGATGTCAATGGTAAAAACCCCCGTTAAGTTCAGCAAGAGAGTTCCTCTGCCCATTTATGCAGCTCTAAATGAGGGGTTTGTACTTGTGCCTCCAGCAAAGCAGGCTTTCTCATCCCTAAAGAGAGCAGTGCTGCAAAGAGGGCACAATGAGGGATGCTCCCCGCTGTAAATTATAAAAGGGGGCTAAGAGGCGATGGCACAGAGGCCGCTGGAGAGAGGCGAAGCATGAGGGCTGTTGTGCCGAGCTTTGAGGCACCTTCAGGGTTCAGCTCCGGGCCTGACCATGCGGCTTCCTCCCCACTTGTGTGAACGATGGTCGTCAACAGCAGGAGCACCTCCTCAGGTCTGTGCTAAGGTCAGTGGTTTTGGAGAATGCAGTTAGCGCAGCTCTGATGGTTTCCTGGTAGATCCTAGGTGGCGGATCTACTGACCAAAACACTGGGCTTCCTGCCAGGCCCTGTCAACGCCTAAAACCCGCTGTCCTGCACGCAAGACAAGGGACTGGGAAAATGAACTGGTGGTAAACTGCTGCATCACTGGAGACCTCTCCTAGTAGACCTGAGAAGAAGCTAATGAAGGAAAGCTGCAGGCTGCCACTTATATGCCCAGTGCATCAGCATGAAGAGCTGACATCTTTCTTAGTTAGCATTAGGCTTTTCCTACATGGTGTGCATAAGAAGTTGGTCTAAATTACCTAAAAAGTGCAACAGATAAGAATTTATTATGCTTTCACTGGGAAAAAAAGAAAAAAAAAAAAATTAATGGCAGTGAACTATTTGATGAGAGAGAACTAAGAAGACAACCTCTGTGACTGCTTCTTACAGGAGCTGGCTTTGTGATGTGGTGTATTCCGGGAGGGTATTGACCTTTGTTCCCCCTGGGATTGCAAAGGGAGAAAAAGAAGCAAATTTTCAAGGACAGATGATGTCTTTTTGGCAGAACCCAGTCCTATAGAAATACTGAGAATGTGTGACCGAGTTAAAAATGGTTATTCCTACTCTTTGTGTCACTGGAGTCCCTCTAATATCACTAGAAGAATCCAAAAGTAGGTGACAAATATGGTTTAATAGGTGGGATACATTGTTGCTGCACAGATGTATTTTGTAGATCCATTCTTAAACTAAGTGGGCAAGCAATCACCTTACAGAAATGCTGTTAACAGCTACAGCTGCTCATGGTGTCCACTGCTTCATCCTCAGCCAGCCATGTTGCAATTTAACTGCAAGGTCTTTCAAGCTTGACAGATCAGGAGACATTACTCAGAGGCGCTGCCAAAAGGAAACGTGGAACCCTAAAATTTTGTAACTGTACTTTGAGGTCCTTGAGCTTTCGCTACAAAAACCAGACTCAGGTTCAGAGGCAACCGTGTGTGGAAGTGCATAGGTCCTGGAGCTTGCTACCAGACCCTGGCCGAAGAGTTTTACTTCAGGAGACAGTGCAACTCAGGGCAGCAAGATGTCAAGGTTCTCCCTCACGTAGACAGGCCAACAACCACTAATTTCCCATTTGTACCTTTAACATTAGGTAACAACAAGCAGTCGTGAAGTAATCTGAAATAGATCCTACTGAGAGATTTTCCTAGGGCAGAGTCCGTGCCCCCTGCACACGCTTTGTCAGCATGGCCAGTATTTGCAGCAGTCCTGGTCTGACTCCAAAGGAGCAACCTCTGTGGGAAGAGCCAGAACAGCCGCGGGGGCCCAGGGCCCGTCTAATGGCTGGAGCCAGCAGCAGCTCGGGATTCTCTGCCTGGTCTGAGAACTGGCAGAACATCGGGTCTAAGGCGTCCTCCAGTTAACCTTAGTCTGAGCCCCGTATCTTGCAGGGTCCATAGCGGCTTCCTGCTGAGAACGGAGGCTGAAGGGCCAAATGGCTTTTTGAACCTCGGGATTTTTATGCCAATCTCGACAGACAAAAGCTCATAGTGAAGAGCTTGCTAGCTGCGTGTTTTAAATAGAGCTTCTGGAGCTTTTAAGAGATGTGCTTGTTCCCCAGAACTGGTAAAAACAAGTCTGTAGACTATAAAACACAGGGTTGCATCGCCTAAAGATGGAGGAAGCCACCACAGGTACTTCAGCAGGCTGGGGGATGACTAACGTAGCTCACATCAGCAGTCGGTGCTGGCAAGGGTTGCCCCAAACTTAACGGAATCGAAAATATAAGAACATAAATAGATCTAGAGTTTAGCTATCAGCAGTATGTGAGGAGGGTTGCTCAACCGATTATGAAATGCCATAACTTCATAACCTCAGGAGTTGCTTCATAAAGACCTAATGGGGGAAAAATTCTGTTTTCAGAAATTAGTTTTGCTGAATATTTTTGTACAATGTGTGTTAAAAGCCAAAAATATCGACAGGCTTCACTGGGGTGAGGCAGAATACCAAAAAACACTGCAGGAAATAAATACTTGGAAGATGATGGGAAATATATTTGGTCTGGTTTGCTTTCTATTCACGCCAGTGAATTTAGGAGTTAACTCCAATCGGTTCTGGCATTAGAATTATAAAGACAGAAAACTAATGGGAGAGAAATTACTCTATAGAAGCTTTTATGCCTGCTTTTCCTGATGCAGGAAGGTAAAAAGAAAACAAGTTTTTCAAAACAAAAATAGAAATATGCAATTACGTTATAAATAACAATCCAGAGAAGATTGGCCAAGAAAATGCTCGACTTAAATGAGCATTAAACCAGCACCAGCTTGTTCCTGGGGATCTCGTGCTATTTATTGCCCAGTTTGATAATGGAAGGTGCCAGACTCACTCTTCTTACTGTACAACAACACACCGAGGGGTTCTGGAGAGAATACAGGATGATACAAGGGTGTTTCAGAAGCACAGACCAAGCCAAATAATGCCATCTGGTAGCCAGGTTTTAGCAAGTAAAAGCAAAAGCTGGCGGAAGGTTATGACAAGCCCACCAAAGCTTAATAATGTGGTGACATTAATCCTTTCTCCCCTGCCTGATTACCCCAGCAGAAAGTCCACACCATCCCGTTCTCAGTAAATTATTCAATTTACTGGTTTTTTGGTTGGTTTGGTTTTGTTTGTTTTTTTTTTAAACCTGGCCATGCTTTGTAGAGCATTTAGCGTGTTTTTAGCATTGGCCAAATAACACGCTGCAAATATCTAGAAAACAACTTCTGTTACCTTGAACTCTTATCTTACCAAGGTGTGCCTAGAATTAATTTCATGCAGGCAAATTGTAAAAAAAAAAAAAAAAGAAAGAAAAAAAGGAAAAAAACAAAACAAAATGCAAAACTAACAACTATGTCTTCTCTGAGAAGTCTTTGTGCTCCAGCACACCTGAAGGCCCATGGAAGGACAGTAGGACCTACAGATCCCTGCTCCCAGAAGATGCTAACCAGCTACTCTGTAGCCTCAAATCCCTTATCACGCCCTTTGCCAGTCACTCCCATCGCCAAAGTTTCTTCACGGGATCAGGGTGAAGACAGTTTGTGCAGGTGCTCATCCTACTTTAAGGGCGTCACCTTGTGCCTGAGATAGGAGCATCAGGGCAGGGTTCCCTTCCAAAGTTGCTGTGGAAGAACAAGCTCTGGTCCCAACAGAACAGAATATTCTCTGTGACAGAGGATCTATTAACCGGTTTGCTCCAAACCATCCAGGGCTGACCCTGAGCATACGGTACCTGTACTGCTACAGAGAGCCCACAGTCCCTTCCCTTGCTCCCTGTGCAGTGGCCACGTGCCACTTGCCAAGCTGCCCCTCTGTTCCCAGTTGCCGTTTGTCTGGGAAGCACTGTCTCCAAGCTGCCTGACATGCACAGCCAGGGCAGGGACTAACCTGAGCTGAAAGGCAGGTGACCCTCCCGAGCCAGCTCATCCCCCAGGGATGGAGGGGCACGGTGAGCCAGTCTGCGGTTTGGGAAGAATAAAATCATGTTTCAACTTGTATGGGGAATGAAGAAAAAAACCAAAAAACCAAACACCATGCTGTGTGTTGAAAAGCTGCTCTGGTAATGAGCAGATAAGATGCAGTAGTTTTAGATGGAAACCTAAATCCATAGCAGTTGGCTTTGAAACTGGCTGTAGCCTGTGCTAGGGAGAGCTCTGCCAGTGGAGACACCTGCATGTTGTCCTCCGTCAAAGGCTACTAGACCACCTCCATCGATGGCTGCTGCAGAAGGAGACTGAGCCCTCAAGGAAACAGCTATGTTCTCAAGACTCACCTCCTTGGAGCATGAGCTCAGTGTCCGCAAGGAATGCGGATCCCTGGCGAAGGCACGTCTGCTGCTCTGTTTTTTAAGGATCAAACTGTCCTAGTCCTAATGAACTCTTTGGTAGATGTGGAGGCATCAGTGACGGTGGGAGACCACGTAACAGAAAACAGGGAGACAGGTCATGAATTGTTCAGTGCAGAATGGCGGTGCCTACCTATGGCAAGCTTATCGCCCTCGCCTCTGCAGCTTGTAAAAACCTAAACAAATAAATATACATTGTCCACAGAGCAATGCAAGTAGGCAGTGGAATGGTGATACACGTACTAGGATAGCCATATGTCCTTTAAGTGTCCCCTCTGGCTTGCTGGATAGTGCCCTTACGAATACTTGTAAGTATTAACGGTGAGGACTGAGCTGAATACCGTTTTTTGTCAAAGCTGGGAGCTGGCCCTCGCCTTGGCCACTCGCCCTGAGGGCTCAGAGCACTCGGTGGAGTTCAGGACCTGGGCTGCTCTGCTAATGGGGCTCATGCTTGGCACCTTGGAAGGTTCATCAGCCCAGCCTGGCATCCCATGTACAGATGTAAGAGGGAACTCTAGAATATGAAACTCTTAACAATTTTGTACAAAATGCACCCTTTCAGCCAGCAGCAAACTGAGCCAGTGTCCACGGCCCCATGCTTATTAATGCGATCTTCTGGGCTAGGCGAGACCAGAATCGCTTTTTCAGCATCAGTCTGCCAAGCTTGTTTAAAGCAACTGGTATCCCTGCAACTTCTTGCGGGTTGCGGTTGTTGTTGGCCGAGAAGTCACTTGAAGTGAGAATGTCCTCGGTGTTTTTCATTGTGGGGAAAATTTTACAGGGAAGCGTCCAAGTGAGGCGGATTTGGGACCTTGCAACTCATCTAGAACACCATCCGCCTTTAAGGTAGCTACCCCGGTTGCCACTAAAAGGCCAAGGGAAGGTTAAGAACGCAGTTTCAGTCGATCACGCAGAGCAGTGAGCTGAAGGCTGGCTAAAAGCTCAGCTGTTGAAGGCTGAGAAGCAAGAAGCAGGCTTTGGTTTGAAAAAGCCCAGAGCAGGTTTCAAGAGGTGGTACCATGGTGTTCAACTCGGAAATCGTGCAACACTGAGCAGAAACAGAACAGAAACCTCTCCCAGAAAACATACGTCATTCAAATAATTCCAGCACTTTTTATTGAGAACTCGTAGGTACAAATAAGCTTGCTCTGGAGTGCCTTGATGCATTCAATAGGTGCTGACTCCATAGCATTCCAGGGGAGCTGCTCTGAGGCATGGAGAAGGACATTGAACGTAAATATCATTCTGAACGTGGAAAAAATGTGCTATTTCCTACCAACCTACTTTTGAACCAGGGAAGAGAGGCTGGACACACCACATCAACCTACGGAAATCCTCTCATTTTCCTCTGGAATGGTGGAAGGACTCCTGCGTGGGTAACTTTCCTTGGCACATAGTTTTTAATCCATCTAGCACACTATATACAAAGCTGAGCTAAGCTCTGCACCATAAAGCCCCACAGATCCACAAAGATAAGTACAGCTCTTGCTCCCCTGGTCTCCCTTTGCACCCCCCAGCTTGCCTTGTCCTTCTGCTCCTAGTAGCTCTGACTGTCTTAAATGAGCGTAACAGAGAGTCCCAACACCAGTGCTCTGGCCATGTGTTTCTCTGAGAGCACCATGGCAGAAACCAGCCAGTCGAGGCATCTTCAGCTCAGCAGAAACTCTGGAGTCCTCCAGGAAATATTTCGGTGAAGCTGAGGGGACGGGTGGGAAAAGGCAGCTAGGCTGGGGAGGGAAGAAAGGTGTATTTTTTGTTATTTTAACCACGTGTACTTGTCTCGATTCATAATGGGAATTTGGGTGGGAAGCGCAGCTGGGAGGACGGAGGAAGAGGCTTATTTTTATTATGAAAATACGTGCTAATTGTGGCTCAAAGCAGGGAGGGAGGGTGGGGAAGCCACCTGCAGTGGAGGTGGGGAAGGAAGAGAAAAAGGGCAAAGAGACCCTCCCTTTTTCCTATCTGACAATGGCAAAAAGACCTGTTTCTCCTCTCGTGACTGAACAACATACAACAGGGTTTGGTTT